>JAQQZR010000003.1:7765525-7776935 GCA_030068235.1 Notoglanidium macrostoma
GTGTGTGTGTGTGTGTGTGTGTGTGTGTGTGTGTGTGTGTGTGTGTGTGTGTGTGTGTGTGTGTGTGTGTGTTAGGTCTGGCAGAATGAAGATTACTGCTCGAATACAATTCAGATATTATTAATATTAACCGTTTCAAAGGTCAACAAACCCATAGTTCTGATCTCGTGTTCCACTTTTATTTGAGTGACAATTATTAAAGCATTTGTTCACAAAATGGCTGATGTTAACATATTTCTCTAATTAAAAAATTTCAAAATAATAAAAAAAATAAAGAATGTGTTGTAAAAGTGTGATATTACGTGCAAGTAGGTAACAATTTCCAGCAGGATCTTACTGGAATCACTCATTTTCTGTGGCTGATTACTTTTTGCAAGACTTTTATGTTACACCCTATGTAGTGAGCACATAAAGTAAATAGTGAACCATTTGAACAACCTAATGTTGCTAATTTTGTGCTGCAGTGAGATTTAAAAATGATTCCTACGTAAAGCCAAATTAAAGATAGTATATTTTTATATGGATCTCGTGCGGTGTACGAAATACAAAATCTAAGAAGTGTGAAATTTTAAAATAGTGATACTGCCCCGTGTGATTTTCTTTCCTTACAAGGGCAACATAATCTCCACCTTCTGTTGTTTATTCAATAAGAATGCATAGTGTAGTGCTGCTGATGTTTGTGTTTGGCACTATAAAATTACAGGCTGTTTAATATTCAAATGCATTCGAATACTAAACCTCTTAAGTAATTAAAATGCAATTTTAAAGGATTCTAACAACCCATGTGTGTGCATGTGCCACTTCTATGCCACTGAAAAATGTGTGTAGGCAGTATTTGTTTTATATACTCAGTGTGTTTATTTTAACCATGTTAATCACATGTGCATATGAAGATATGTTTTAAAAAGAAATGCCTTCCAATTGTTTGTTTAAGCATATACTGTACGTCTGTATGCATGAAAATGCATCTTGCCTAGATTGTGTGTTTGCTCTCTGTGTGTGTGCGTGTGCGTGTTTCCACCTATCAGGTGATTGACAGCTGCCACTGACCTGCGGCAGTCAGAGAGCAGCAGTGGAGGTCGTCAGGTCAGACAGTGCAGTGTTGCCCGGGAGACGACCTCAGCCCCTTATTTGCATACAAGCCTTCATTAGTGCAGCCACACTGCCTGCATAACAGCAGCATAAATGAATAAGGTAGATGCAGGAGGGAGGGGGATACAACATCTAATTGGACCAGGTATATTTGCAAAACTCGCAATCAGGTATGTCAAACACAGTAGATTAGTTCACTCTGGTCTGGACTAAAATGTCTTAAAAGTAAACAAGGTAAGAAGTTTTATAATTAGATACTGCATTATTTTTTCCACTGAGTACCAGTTCCTGCATGTAACACATCTGGAGGTGAATGTGTATGTTTCTTCAAGTTCAAACTCTCCCAGCATAACCTTGCACTCTGGTGTGTTAATGAATTATTAACATGTTATGGGAGAAAGAGTGTGTTTTTTAGAGCACTGCAGTCTTATGCATCATCATTCTGCCCAGTTTATTTGCTGCATTCTGCTGACCAGTAATGATACTATATGAAAAGTATTTTTCATGCATGATTTTAAAAGTTTGCAACTTTCAGTGCTGAATGGTTACACACACTGAATCACACAATGTGCAATATCATATAACACAGACCAAGACACAAACATTTCAGACTGTGTCTTTTGTGGCTGTGGGTCAATGAGGCAGTAATCCGATTACACTTAAAAGCCAGACTAGAGAGTCTGGTGCCTTTTTACTCCAAAAGTGGCCAAGAACCATCTACTTTCACAGCAGGAGGCCACATGACTAACCTTCTAACAGCTCACCACAGACCCACCATGAGTTAGTAAACAGTGGCTGATCAACACTAATCATATCGGATCAATCCAAGCGTTTCTTCCCCGATGGTCTTAACATTGTGTGCTGCGACAATACTGTGTTTCAGAATGATGATGCAGAAACTTTTACTCACCGTTTCAGTCATCTCACATGTTGGTGAGAATCCTTACAGAAAAGTCACACACACTTCACATGTGAATAATCACTCAAGTCATGACTTTTACACATGTGATTTGTTAGACACTTCACATTACGTTTTCATGTTTAACTTGATTCATCTACAGTATTTTGTTCATTTTTTTCCACATGTGCATGTGGGTTTCATTTTCAGAAGTGATCCCATATTATTCATGTTATCGCGTGTACAAATTCAGGACATAATCACGTGAAAAATATATGATATGTGCAATAAACTAGTTCCCCTGTTTCCCATTTGGGCCAGTTCTTGCTTGTTAATATGATGAAGAAAAACAGGGTGGAAAAACAGCCTAAACTGTAGTAATGTAATCATGTAATGTTATTTCCCTTAACACCTTTATACATCAATTTATCTCATTTGATGCACTTGAGAATGGATATAGCATTGAATGGTAACAATCTTTCTTTGAGCAAGGCATTGAGCGGGTGTTTGCCAACCACTCCATGCAAGCAGCATGAAATCTTGGCCACATACAGTGAGACTACTGTAAAAAATAAATAAATAAATAAATAAATAAAAGGACCTAACACTTCTGGTACACTACTGATTAAAGTGACAATGATATCTTAATGAAACACATGAACACTAGCCTTAAATACAAACGATGATTGCAAATGTTCTATGTAGAAATTGCATTGCCAGCTGGCGCAATCTTATATACCTTCTAGACAGTGCAACTCTAACAGAACGTAAAATTCTGATCACACTCGGTGTAGGAGGAAAGGTTGCTGAGAAAGAGAAAATCTGCTCAATGAGCAAAAGTCTGTAGACTATATCAGAAGTCAGTCAGAGAAGAAGTGCATAGGTACAGTGCAGCTTGGAGCTATGGGCAGCTCACTGTGCCCTGGAGGAAATTCTCAGGGCGATCGATGGTGGGGATTAAGGCCAGGCTTTGGGGCTCAAAGGCCTGGATCTCGCCTCTATCCTCCTCAGGAGCCCTGGGACCAGAGGAGGGGAAAGAAAAGCTAACCTGGAACTGTCAAGTGCATGCGTGCAAAGGGCTTTGGAAATCCAGGCAGGACATTTGCAGGGACCGCTTCAATGCGCGGCGCTGCTCGCATAAGCTCAAAACAGCATGGCAACCTTATTCAATATTCTATGGAAGGCACAGAAGTGCGAGAATCAGAACTCGAAGAAGAAGCTGTCTCAGAGAAGACTAGGTGTGCTCTCTTTGCTCCGTACTTCTTAGTATAGCATCCTACGGTATGTGTCAGGCATCCATATTGGTGTTTTGAATATCTGGTCATTGCAATAATTTCTACTCCCAAGTCCCAAGAGTGAACTTGGCGCTCAGATTCATGGCTCATTACAAAATGAGAGTGAAATAAATAAATAAATAAATAAGCACGAGAAGACCACTGGGAAATTACAGCAGAGCTGCGGTGGATCTCAGAATTAAACAGCATAATTAATCATGCTAAGAAACAAGCACATTGCACATACACTTACTAATAATTGCATTTCTTTTCCACATCAGGAAATGCAATCAGTTAACATATTAGCAGACTGAGTAATCTGTGCCACACAGCTGGTAGGCCAATCAGGTGGCAAAAACTACTGACCTGAAGACATATTCTATTAAACGATGCATATCAAAGCAAGAAGTGAGAATGTTTCGGTATAAGCTCATTTAATTAAAAGTTGCCCCTCTGTTTTTCTTAAAACTGGCAATAAACTAAAATTTGGGTCATTCAGATCAATTTTACAGACTGTATGGCAACTGACACTGGGCTTTTGCAAGAAGAAGCCATTAAAGGAATACTCCAGCGGTTTTCCAGCCTAATCTTTATCTACTGCCTCTGTAGCTTATGTGTGATTACATGCTCAATAGTTTTGACATGTTTCTCTGTGCTCAGGAAAACTTGCTAATTTAAAACTCACTGAAAACAGAAGCTTAAGGAAAGTTGTTTAAGTCTAATAAAACATATTTAAAGCATGCAGCTACTGTATATAAGACAAAAACTAAAACCATTATTCTTATGTCTCACGTTGAGATCAACAGGAGAAATTCTTATCAAAGCTGTTCTGTAGTTTTATCTAACCTTCAAATGCCAGAACCAAATAGTAAAAAGCAATTCCGATTATTCTTGCTTTCTGGTGTCCATGCACATGTAAAAACTGAGACCTTTTTGTGTTTATGTCTTGTATCTATTGAAGTGTAACCACAGTTTACAAAATACTCCCATCTTTGAAGGGACAAATTATTCCAATTTAGTTCTTAATTTACAAACACGTCTGACTCATCTGAATTCACGGATACAAAGAAAATGATGAACTGATGAAAATATGTTTGATATAAACATAAATTAATTGGATCTAGTGCGATTCAAGATTCCCAAATTCTTTTGTCTTTCCACCTTTTTAAAAATACACTACATTTGATAGTGTTATACACATCACAGTAGATTGAAATTAGATTACCAAAAAAAAAAAAAAAAAAAAAAACTTGGAGTATTTCTTTAATTATTGTCTGTAGAGAATTTACAGTGCCTTGCATGAGTGCTTTCCATATTTTGTAGTATTACAACCAGGAATTAAAATGAGATTATATGACATGAGTCTACAAAAAAAAAATAGCCCACAATACTGAAACAAGGGGAAATCAATCTAGTGTGAAAAATTTTTTACAAATAAAATACGTAAAAGTCATGATTGCATAAGTATTCATTCTCATTGTTCTGAAACCCCTAAATTAGTTCTTGTGCCACCAGAAGTCGCCTAACTCAGCTGACGAGAGCAAACCTGTGTGCAATTAAAGTGTTACATGATCTAAAGATAAGTACATCAGCTCTGTGAAGGCCTCAGAGTTTGTTCTCTAAACAAAAGCTCTACCTCCCAGCAGGAATTCATACGGCTTTCCAGCTTTGTGGAGCGTCTGGCCTACGGTTGTCCTGTGAACAACTTCTCTTATCCGAGCTGTGGATGTCGCAAGCTCCTTCAAAGTTACCATTGAGCTTCTTGTTGCTTCTCGGACTAATGCTGTCTTTACCAGTCACTGACATTTGGTGGACGGCCATCGCAAGGCAAAGTCATGTTCCTTTAAATTTTAATGAAATGGATATAATCTTGCTCTACAAGATAGGATTTTTTTAATAACCAACCTTGACTGATGCCCCTCTCACACACACACTCAAACACACACACACATCTGTCTCTCTCACACACACACACACACATCTGTCTCTCTCACACACACACACACATCTGTCTCTCTCTCTCTCACACACACACAATCTGTCTCTCTCTCTCTCACACACACACACATCTGTCTCTCTCTCTCAGACACACATCTGTCTCTCTCTCTCAGACACACATCTGTCTCTCTCACACACTCTCTCTCTCTCACACACTCTCTCTCTCTCTCACACACTCTCTCTCTCTCACACACTCTCTCTCTCTCACACACTCTCTCTCTCTCACACACACACGCACTCTCTTTCTCTCTCACACACACACACACATGCACTCTCTTTCTCTCTCTCTCTCTCACACACACACACACACACACACACACACACACACACACACACACACACACACACACACACAAAACTCTCTGTCTCACACACAAAACTCTCTCATACACACACACACACCGTAGCTGTCTTCAGGTCCTCATTTAAAATCATGGTTTAGGCTATGCCTACTTATGGCTTCAGCAGCTGTGTGCTACACCCCTTTATAAAGACATTCATCAATTTGACAATCTTACTTTCAAATGATCAATAGTGCATCTTTTGCCAGCTCTGTCATCAGTGTAGGTATCAATATCAAAAGACCACAATCACCCAGACAATCAATGGTGGCTTCAAGGCACATCAGGGTGAGTCTGATGATCGCGCGCCCGAACCCGGCTACCCACCTGCGTCTGAATTCAACTGATGCACAGCTGAAACTAGACAAAGTCATGCTGAGAAGCAAGACACACTTTACAGAACTAAACACTGGACAAGAAAAAATTATTTTCATTCTCACTTTAAAGAAATCTTTCATGTGAGACTGAAATGCCTGGCTGGACAATGTGAAAAGAAATTATTTAAGGTATTAATCATTTCTGTTTAGAAGACTAACTGGCCAAGTAGACTAGGGTGGTAAGCAAAATATTGGAAGCTTAGTAAGAGGAGATTTTCATAATAAGCGATGGTGGCTATTTACTTTCATTTCATCATTGTACTACTTCAACATTATTTCATAAACTATTTTAATTGGGCCTAATTAAGCCTATTCAAATTATTCACACCTTTTTAACACTTCAATAATAAGCATCTACAATGATAACTGCTTGGTTTAGTATGAGGGAAATCTAACCCTATAAAAAAATGGCCCTAAAAAAGACAATTTCATCCCTACACAAGGAAATAATACGAGACAAGTGAGCCACCTAGTGGTAGTTCCAAGTCAGCACAGTCCTTATGGCTGTACCAAGTCTTAATAATCATCAGCATGGAAAATATCTAAATCCCTAAATTTGAATGTAAACTTTTTTCAAACGGTATAAACATTGTCTTTTAATACTCAGCATATTAAATTAGTGGGCAAACAAAGTACTGTGTATGAGGTGGTACATACATCATACTGGACCTTTTTTGTTGAAAATTGTTCGTAGGAGCTTTTACACAAGAAATGTCTTCATGCATTCATGTTGACAAGTTCTCAAATTTTAAATTTAAGCAATAAATTTAATTTTTATATAATTACAGATAAATCACGTATTTATTTCCATTTATTTTCCATATTTACAAAAATTTAATGACTTAAAAATAATATAGAGTACAGATCGACAGAGTGAAATTATTCCAAGCACTGCAGTTAGCTAACACTGTACTATTTGCATTAGCATGCCAATATCAATAAATATCAATAGAAAATATGCAAAACATATGAAGAATCCTTTGGAAATGATTAATTTGTCATGGTCACATTGTAAAAACAAAAAAACATATTTCACTGCTCAACCAGTTTCTTGAACTGACATGACTGAATATAAGACTTTAATTAACTAGCTAGCAGCATCATTTAAAATCGGTCATAGAGACTGCTAGTTAGTAACTTTTTTTTAAATTTGATGTACACCCTTGGTAGTGAGTGAAACAAAAAAAATAAAAAATAAAAAAATAAAAAATAAAAAATAAAAATAGTTAAGTCCAGATCTAATTAGTTAGTGTTTTTCTCTTACTGGGGTTGATAGACCATTTCTCTCATACTGCTTTTTGCTTTCTCTGCTTTTGTTTTTAGCATCATGTGGAAATGAATTACATCATAATCTTCAAATGGCAAATCTTTAATCTGAATTTCATCAAAGTCCTTCTGGTACATTTTTTCTTCATTTCTTTTCTTTCCCAAGACCAAAAAGATCCATGCAACTGCCAGAATCCTGAGCTCACTGAAAAAAGCCTATGCCAATAAGCCATTAGATATGGTCCGATAAAGATCTAGAAAATAGAAGATCTGAGGAATTATGAAGCAGTTGCTTTATCCAATAAACAGTAAACATTATATGCTAGGGATGGGGCTACATATTAATTCTGTTCTAGATCAAACGCAACAAGTTATAAACTGCATAGTGTATACTGTATTTTATATTATGAAAAAAAACACGTTACTTACCAGGGTAAAGTAAACTGGGAGATGCAGAAGACCTGGGCTCACTGTAGGGAAGATAATATATAATGAAGGAAAAAGGAAACTCATGTTCTGCAGTGCAACAACTGAAATTAAAGAGTATTTATCTGTACAGAATGTTGTCAAATTGATTGACCCATATGACCAGCAATACAGTTAAATTTGATGAGCCATTGCAACTTGTCAAAGGGTATTAGGTAATGCTTTTATCTGATCAACTTTCATAAGTTTAGTTTTAGGTCACCGAATCAAAGTAAAAACACTATAAAAGTTACTTTCCTGTGCAGTCCATGAAAAAAAGCGGAGTACGATTGGCAGGTTACAGGCAGGCGTGTCATGTGCCAGTGTTGCCAGACACTAAAGTAAAGCCGCTTGCCTGTGTCCTGACTGTAAACAAAGCGAACAGGAGGACAGATGGTCATCCATATCTGGTCATTGTCTCCTGACCCCTATTAAGAGATGCCCTGGGTCATAGCATCAGATGATGACATTCTCTGCCAACTTCGTCAGAGGTACTTACACCTGCTGCAGAAGGATAACTTTTTAAAGGAATCATTTGACTTGTTTCCATAATACCAATTATACTGTTTTGTATAATAACATTTTTAAACCCTTTCTATACAAGTACCCAAGATAATTATAGTTATTTCTCAGAATGGATGGGTTGGATCATGGGATCTCAATCCAGCTTTTCACAGGCCTCTAGCAAGACCAGTTTTTCTTCAGGCCCGGCTTGAGATTCACTTTCAGCAGAAAATGTGTTTTTGGACTAGCATTGGATTAGAATAGTAGCTTCAAAATGCTGACAAACACAATACTACTTAATAATACTTGTATTATGACTTGTAAGGGATAATGTACAGCAAACCAGTCATTATAGTGAAATAAACCCAGAAAGCATGATGCAAGACCCCAATGCGAAGCAGAGCAGTCTTGAATCAGCCTGAAGGGGTTTTACTTTGCAATAATGACTAGCTTGCTGTATATTATCCGGCTTACGACACAGCTACTTACTAAAGTATCTATCAATATTTTGACACAAAATACTCATTTAAAAATGATTTTCTTGCTTCCACATCAACAGAAATAACAGAGTGTGGAATGCCATATTTGACCAATCAGAATAGAGGATTCAAATGAGTTGCGTGATAAAACTGATCATCATAGTTCTAACAGCTAGCCCTGTTGCATTAGCATAGTGTATAGCAGTTGTTAGCCTGCTAGCTAGCTTTTAAGTATAGCCAACATTTGTCGAACATAACGAGATAATTTAGCGCGTACGAGTTGAACAAATAACTATACAAAATAAAAATGTCAAAGAAGCACTCTTGAAAATGATTAATATACGAAGCAATTCATTTTTTAACAAATGGTTTAAAACTTTTCACTGTTCAACCAAATTAAGGACTGCAGGAATGTCTTCTTAAAAACACTCCAGTGTTGTTCTACATTATCTCGGTCTATTGAATGTGTGTGATTACTACAGACAAAAAATTTCTGTATTAATAAAATTATGGAAAATCAGTTTCCTCAACACTCTAAATGGAAGTCTAAGGGCAATGCGGCATCAGTGTTGGATTTTAAACAGCATATTGCGAAGCCTTTAAATAGCTAATTATAATTCATATTATATTAAAATTTAATATTTTTATTTATTATTTTTTTTTTAATGTGTAAGACCAGATATGATGTTTTTTTGTGGTGGAAACTTGAAAAAACAAGAGGCAAGAAACATATTACAAGATTGATTTATTAACTATGATACAGCTCACATAAGGCCTTACTGTTTGTACACCATTCCCACTGAGACAAATGACCATAGCAAATAATGTCATGATTTTTCTTTATTCTCAGTTTACTTCATGTTTTTTCTTTCTTTCTTTCTTTTTTTTGTGTTTATTTAATCTTTTTTCTTTAAATACGTAGAGTTGAAGGTCCCAACTCCCAGACTTGGAGTTGAATCATGCACTACATCATATGGCCTTTACACCATTCACAAAATTGTTAAAAATCGCCTTTTTTTTTTTTAATTATTAAAATAAAACATAAAAAGAAACATTTTTTTTTTTCTATCACCATTGACTATAGGGCAAAATGTTAGACCCCCTAACATACAAATAAACAACCATTTTGAATATAGTTTTGCTTGTTTCTCATTTAACTTAACAATTGGTCACCACTGTTGCAAAAGAAAAAGAAAAAAAAGAAAAAAAAGAAAAGAAAAATGCAGCCACATGAGATTGCTGAAACATCACATTTTAATTCCCATTTGATGCCCTTCTTCGTCTTTCACTCGCCCTTTTTGCACGGTCTTTGGCTGCTAAGGATCAAATTTAAGGATCTATACTGAGAATGTGGCAAGACGGCAATCAACTGCAAAGTACCAGGAGAGTACGGATCCTTCTCCCTATTTTCCCAAAAAATACCATGTTAACTGAAAAGGAGACGAAAAATAGCTGAGGTGCGAGCCATGCTATAAGTGTGGGCAGAAAATGTGTTAAGATTTCGGTCAGTCAGTCAGATGCTTAATGTGACTTTGACTGGCAGGGCAAAAGTAGTGGGCAATTCATGTCAGAGAGATTCATTATAGACCTATACTATGAGAAATGTCAATTAAAATGTCTACTTTTACAGTCCTACGAATCCCTGTTTAATTCCAAAACTCAGCCTGTTGAGTACATCAGCATCACGATTTTTGAAGAATTACATCAGACATGACAAAAACATTACTGAAGTCGACAATTAGGAAGAACTGATGGTTAATGAGCCATTAGCGCAGCGGCGACCTGAGAATACAAAATAGAATATGAAGTGCTGAGGAACCCAGGTTCTTCAGGATTTCTCTATGGTGACGCTGTGTGAATAAAAGCCGTGATTTGAAGTGCATCCAGCACTTCAATTATGGGAAGTGCGTGGAAACCAAATGGACTCTAAGGTGTCTAAGGTAGATAGAAAAACTGAAGGCTGACTCATACTGAGGTGCAGTACCTTAATGGCACAGCAGATGGCAGTAGCACACCCACATATGAGCACAAAGATGAAAACTTCATAACAAAAAACAGGCACGGGTCTTCCCTTTAAGGCGCTCTCTTTCTTTCTATTCTCCTTCAGACACAACCCATTTCTGACTGAGCAACAGTCAAATCTTTTTGGAAGTCTCTTAAATGGAATAGTGCAGCAGAGTTTGGACCGAGTGACGCAAGTGTGTTTTTAGACAAAGCAGCTTTCCTTTCAGTGTTCACACACGGAGAACCATAATCACCATCCATATATTTCTAAACACGACTTTCACACCTCTTTTTCCTCCGTCTAAAACAAATCCGTCGGTCACACTTTTGAAAGCTGCCAAAATCTCACTGTGATTTTTCACAAGCATAAAGTGTACATTCAGGCAGGCACGAACGCACAATCGCACATACACAATAACGTTTCAGCTCACTAGTGCAGTATCTTTCCACGTCTGTTCTAAAGAAGAATCTTTCTGAGATCGGTTATCCAAGTGGAGCACCTGACTGATGTGTCAAGAATACACTTCTAAACAAGAGAAACACACTTTCTTTCTTTTTTTTCTTCCAGAACTAAGTCTCTTAGTATGTTCTTGAAATCCTGGCTCATTGGGAGGGCAGAGAGATGAACAGAGATGTTGAGAAGACTTCAAATCCCAGAATGCTGTGCAAAAAAAAAAAAAAAAAAAAAAAAAAAAAAAAAAAAAAAAAATAA
>JAQQZR010000003.1:7777035-7808238 GCA_030068235.1 Notoglanidium macrostoma
AAAAAAAAAAAAAAAAAAAAAAAAAAAAAAAAAAAAAAAAAAAAAAAAGTACCAAAGTTCCCTGTGCCAATGAAACCAGATCCAGTTTGTCAAGTTCTTGTTCGGGCTGCTTTCTTTAAACGTGTCCCTCTTTGCAGGGGACTCAAAGACAGGGAGGAAGAGGAATGTGGCTGACAGTTGTTGTGTCTTCAACTGCTGGAAGTCTTTTTTTAAAAATGAGATAATAGTGGTCAAAAAGTAAAAAAAAAAAAAAAAAAAAAAAAATAAAAAAAAAATGCTGAGAATACTAAGGATGGCTTTTTGCCACCATTAGCTTCATTCCTATTGGTGGTGACCGGACAAGGGCCCGAGAGGTTATGTAGAAGAGATAATCGACTGTGTGGAGAGTTTAGTTCAGATTTCTATCTTTCAGTTCAGACGCCACACGCATCGAGTCTGTTTCTACTCCGTCACCTCTCAGGTAAATCAGGTAACACAGGCTTCAGCCACACACTCATCCTATCATATCTGTCCTGCGCTGATCCAAAAGAGAGACCACTCTCCCAGATCTATTTGTGTATACATGTAAGAAAGTGTGTATGCTTCTGAATTACATCATGAGGAGAATTTAGATGAGTGCAGTAATCTATGGTGAGGAAGATGAGGTGTTACTAGAGTGTCTCACAGCTGAAGTGGCTTGACATTCTCGCCATGTCCAACACCCCCACTCTTCCCTCTTCGCATTCTCTATCACCTGCAGGCACATTTCCTCAATCTCTTTCATTTTTTTCTAAGAATCAATCTCCATTTATGTAATCTCTGTCAATGCTACTTCCTCAACTCTTTCCCCATTTCAGAACTTCTCTTCCACTTTGTTCTCTCTCTCTCTCTACATCCTTCTCTGCTTCACAGCGTGTGTTGTTCCGTTGGTGCGTGGTGCGGGTGCAGTGGAGGCAGTAGACTCTGGATAGGTGACTGTGGGGTAGGGGGAGGAGAACGGGGTGGGGACTGCTGAGCCGGGCTGAAGGGTGTGGCTACATGCTGGGCTGGGCTGTAACAGGACGAGTAGGCGGAGCCGGACATGGATGTGGTGGAGGACAGGGTGGCAGTGGGGGATCCTGGGAGCCCAGGCAGGTTGCTTGAGTTGTCGACCTGGGGCTGATTGTAGAAGAAGAAAGCACACTGGTAGATGAAGATCTCGATGATTGTCTGGTAAGTGCGCGTTGCTGTCAGCGCGTCCATAGTGGTGAAGTCAGGCCGCATGAGTGTGGGCCAGAAACAGATGGATAGATTATCACTGGTCATCAGATTCACACGACTGTTCTGGCTCACCCTGAGACAGAGAAAAACAGAGCGATTTAGATGGAATGTAATAGAAAATAAATATTCAACTGAATACAGCCTTTAAAGATTTTTAGGCTGATAAATGAAACCTTTCTTAAGAAGACAAATCTTAAATTGTGCCCATAGTAAGTTAAAACTAGTCTTTCTTAAATTTTAGCCCCTTCTGATCCATCCAACCCATCAAGTGCCATGTGGAAGCCGGAGCCAATCGCAGCTGACTTAAGGTGAGAGGCGGTGTACACCCTGGGCAGGTCGCCAATCTATCGCAGGGCTAACACAGGGACAAACACCCATTCACACTCACATTGACACATGTATGCAATTTAGAATAGCCAGTTGACCTAATCTGCATGCCTTTTGAATTTTGTAGGAAACCCATGCAGGCACAGGGAGAACATGCGAACTCCACACAGGAAGGCCCCAGTTGGCTGCAAGGTTCGAACGCAGAACCTTCTTGCTTTGTGGCGACCAGTTAACATTAAGAGTAAATCCAATATTTAAATTTTGGAATTCACTTAGGTATAAACATAACATCACTTTTACGACACATTCTTTGTTTTTTGTATTAATAATTGTTTCATAATTTTAATACATTTTTTTTTTTTCAAAAGTATAACATTTCTCTGACAAGGATAAAGTGGGAACTGATGAATTAATGAATGAAAGAGAACTAAAAACCTCATATATTGGACATGAACATGAACTCAAATATTTTTGTGCCTACAGGATTATCCTAATAGCACCTGACTGGGAAAGCTGTTCTGAAGACTACCACAAATCTGTAATTCAATCTTCTCTATAGTGAGAAAAAGTTTGTGCGGATGTCTTGTGTATGTCCAAGTTGCACGATGTTGCAAAGTAACAACTCTCACTTGTTCAGGTGGCTGATGACGTATTTGAAGACATCGTAGTTTTCTCGGGGGAACTTGCGCAGCACGTCCTTCATGACGAGGAATCGCTGCTCTCGATCATTGATCTCTGCAGGAGGCAAGACCGAGATGGGAATGAGACACGCAGACCAACAGACAAAAGGACACAAAAAAGAGACACGCATCCAGATACAGCCCCTTGGCACATCAACGCAAGTAATGACTCGGGCAAGCAGTTGGATGTGAAGGAGAAGACGAGAGAAGGCAGACAAACATGAAACAGCATGATACAGTCTGTGCTTGCACAGTTCACCCTGTAAAGACTTCATGTTTAGTCTTCTCACATACACCCTCAAAGAAAAATGCCTCTTAACATTTGTCTGAAATTCTGGGAGTTATTAAATGCCTCTGGCGATATGGTCACAGAAAGAAGTGCCTATTTAGATCAGATTTTACTGAAGTGGCATATCCGGAAATCAACAATATAGGTCAGTTGTTTTTTTTTTTAAAAAAAAAAAAAAAAAAAGAAAAGGGTCAAGTAATTTCTTTTTATTCATACATATACAAATAATGCAAATGCATTAAAATGGTGCTTGTATTCTAATTAGTAAGAGCATTTAATGATGATTGCATTATAATCAAGGCTATAGTTTAAATAATGCCACAGTAAACAGCGCAACCAAGGCAATATGGTAACTATTGTTCATAAAAGGTCCTGTGCCTGATTTATTTACCTAAAATAATGTATCAGGAAAATTTACTTGACATGCAGAATCCTCCTGAATGTCCGCCATGTTTCACAGCATGTTTTTATTTTTTTTATTTTTTATTTTTTTAAATGTATAGTCCTCCAAAACCCAGTTAACCAGAATCTGAAAGTAGCTCTCTATTAACTAGACACTCACCAGCCATTTTAATAGGAACACCTGTACACCTGCTCATTCATGCAATTATTTATCAGTCAACCATGTGACAGCGGAATACAGACTGGTGCAAAAAAAAAAAAAAAAAACGAAAAAATATCCTGCAGCATGCCTTCACAGAGGAATGGTCAGACTGGTTTGATCTGACGGGAAGTCTATGATAACTCATACAATCCTGTAAATACAGGAAAGCAGAAGACCACATTAGGTCTACAAAAGCTGCACAGGCTTACTGAAACTGAACAGCTGAACACTGGAAAATGTCACTCACTCAATGCTCTTTGTTTTTTTTGTTTTTTTGCACCATTCTGTGTAAACTCTAGAGAATGCTGTGTGTGAAAATACCAGCAGATCAGCAGTTTCTGAAATACGCAAGCCGGCCCATCTGGCACCAACAAACATCCCATAGTCAGACTCACAGGGGTCACATTTTCTTCTCAATTATGATGTTTGATGAAGCTCTTGACCTGTATCTGCATGATGTTATGCATTGTGCTGCTGCTACATGAGCGGTTGACTGGATAATTGCATGAATCAGTAGGGGTGGAGGCATTCCTATTCAAGGTGCCCGTGACTATATATGCTTTCTGCATATGCTTTCATATAATGATGTTGTAAAACCGGCCTAATGCACTACATGTTCAGTATAAAGTCATTTAAGTTTCATCTACAGAGAGAATGACACCAGGAAGTGACGATTGGAAATGACGTAAATAGATGTAGATCACTCTGAAGACTGATACCCTGCTCACTCTGTTATTAATTAAAATAGATTAAAAGTGAAGCATAAATGGCATGTATTTTTTCCTGACCTAGAGTGACTCAATTAAAAAGTGTATCAGATATTCAACACACTCACATTAAGCAACTACAAAAAAAACAAAAAAAAAAAAAACTATTTTAATATTTTTAAATAAAATAAATAAAATATGGTTTAACCATATAAAATCATTAACACAGATTTTCACCTTTGAATAAACAAATATGACAATGTGAGTAGTATTCTAACGGTCATATTTGTTCCAACAGCCCTGGTACGCACCCAAATGAAAGGTCAGGAGCCAATACTCAGCTCTAGCAATGAGAAAGTGTGGCTCTTTCCAGAACTCCATATGGTGCCTGACTTCCTATCACTGTCATCAGGGGAGACTGAGAGATGCTTGCAGGATGAGGCAAAAAGCAAACAGCGCACACACACCCACACATGTGCGTCCCCTGGGTGCTGCAAGAACGATGGATGCACCGAGTCAGATCGGCTTACATCAGCCCTCAGAGAGCTCTCGATCATGACACGTGACCACTAAGGCAGATGTGCTGCTCCATAGTATCACACACAGACTGATGTCAGCACCTCACATGCAAACACTGATGTCAGTTTTACACTCCCGTACTCCTCACACAGACACACACCCTCACACATCCACTGATGCGCCATTTACTGGAGTAACACCAGAGCAAACCTTCCCAGAACCTCATGCCGAGGCAAAGCGGTGAGTTCATCTTCAAAAGATATTAACGATCTGAAATCAATTGAAATCAGATCACTCTTACTGTATGTGCGTCTGTTAAGGAAATTCGTCTAGGTTTAATGCAATAATGTCAAACTCCCAATCTGGAAGTCCCTAGGATAACACATCGGTTATTCATAGCCAGAGGTACTGAGCAAATGCCAGTACAATGCAGGCACTTTATAAGATCCAGCTTCATAGCCACTGACACTAAACAAGTCTGCTGCATTGTTGCCATGACGCTCAGTGACAGACGGGCCAGCCTGGAGCTCCACCCACCACCTGCAGGGAGTGACTCTGCAATCATGTAACCTGCCGTCTGTCCATTCCCCTCCGTCTCTCTCATCATTTCCCCCCCGCCACAATATTTCAAGAACACTAAAATCACTTCATGCATGGTTTTCTCTCGAGAGTGGTCTATGCTAGATAAGTGCATATTTCCCTCACTGTCTCCTCCTGAGTGTTGGAGCAATGAAAGTCTAAAAAGGCAGAAGTGCTGCATTCACCGTCTCGGCTCGACTAGCTTCTATTACATTAACATATAGTAAAACATCCTTGACAATCTAAGAGTACTGGAAGTAAAATAAAATGCACTTAAATCCTGTCACATTGCTTTCAGTCTTCTACTTGGCAGAGTGACATCATGCTGGAGTGTTTCTCCAAAGGACTGAAGTGCTTAAAAGAGTTTCAGTAACATGCTTAAATGCTCCCAAGTAGCAGGCTAACTACAGTTATAAGCTGCAGTTTCAGTCTAATTGCTGGTGCAACCTGAGGTTGGAGGAATGCCCAGAGTCTAACACAAAATTTCACACTGCAAGAGGATGAAGCTCAGTGCTGCGTGAGCAAAACAACGCCCCACTGCAGATAGTCCTCTTTACACAAAACCTCGCCCTTTCATTTTTCAAATATAGCTCTTTGAACAAGCCAGTACAGAGCATCTTTAGACCATGACTATGCATGTGGATGCAGCAGCTATGCAAGCAGCATTGTCCTGCATTGCTATTTTTGTACAACTGGTGGATTAAAATCTATGTCCATTATGCAGGGAGGACAGAGCTCACACAAAACCATGCCTGCACTGGAATGCTTTCTTTGAGCACCTTCTCTGATCCTGCACAACAAGGAAGTTGGTCAGGCTTTGATAACTATCAGCAGCACCAACACAGATAGAATATTAGACCATTAAATAAATCATTTTATGAAAGCGAATACTATACGTACATATTTCTATTCCTTCTAATAAGGGAAACGACTACAAGAGCAGTCAAGAGACTACAAGAGCCAGGTTTTCTTATTTTTGGCTTCTAAATTACATTTTGGGTAGTAAATTGATTACCTACTTCAACATTATTGTATTTATTACCGTGTTATGATAATTATTAGCTAGTTTACCTGCTCATTTGGATTAAATTGATTTCATTCAAACTTCAATAACTTAAAAACAAACCTACAAATAATGTGTACTGGAGTCTAATGTGCTCTTCTGGTGTCTATTTCAAAAATTATAAGAAGCTCTATAAATAGCCATAGAGAAACAGCAATAAATAAAGATATTATTGCACATACTTAACCAAGGAGCCTAATATATGACGAGATGAATCAAATTCACAAACCATTCTATGCTTGGGGAGTCTTTCCAATTTTACTTGACATTTATTTTGCTGCAAAAAGAATGAGAATCCCTGCCTCAGCGTGTCAGCAATATAACTAAATGTCGGCCACACAGGCCTCCGACAGCAGCGCCTCTTCCGCTACATAGCACAAGCCAAGAACACAGAGTGGAAAAAGTGTCCAGCAGTCCACACTTAATTTTTCAACAGTTTTAGCACATCTTCTGGGCATTAACAGTGCACTGTGCCGCGCTGAATTCTCCACTGTGAACACCAAAGTATGAGAAGTATGGCATGTGACACGCAGTTTCTATCGGCATTCAGTTGAGATTTGAAAATGCAATACAGCTGCAATGAGACTATGGACAATAATTATTTACTTTACCAATAAATGATCAAACAAACAAAATTCAATTACTGCCCACCTCCAGTACACACGAGTGTCTCTGAAACCATATATATTCTTTTAACTCTTTGGCGGTACTTACTAAAGGCCTCCACCAGCTCCACCTGCATGTTGTAGGGCACCAGAGGTTCTGGCAGTTCTGAAAAGAAGCTCTTCATGGCTCCGGCTACAGTGTTCACAGAGAAGTCCTTTTCCATCAGGTCCAAGTTTTGATCTAATAGTCAGAAATCAACAATAGTTAGATAATAGTGCTTTCACCATAATTTCAGCAGATAAAATGACCAATGGCAGACAATTCCTGACATACAACCTGGAAGCTGGTGTGCTAATTTGAAGAAACCTCCCACTGGCTGACAAGCCATTATAACATCACTTCTATTTCAAACCTGTTCAATACGCAACCATTGTGTTTGGTGTTCTCTCTGTAAATCGCTAAATTACCCATATTCCCATGAAATGTGTGTTTAATTGGAGGACTCTCGTACCCAACGAGAAGAGTCTGCTGTGTACAAGGCACAATGGAGACGGGGGGGGAAAAAAACCTTACTGATGCAAGGACAAAGAAAAGCGATCTGATTAAATCTACACAGCAAGTGTTATCAGAGCATTTGCATGCACTGTAAGAATATAGTTTATATTCTGCAGGAAGAAGAAAGAATCAATGGTGTGAGGCTGCGTACTGATTGCAGAAGGAAAAAGCAAAACTTAATTAAAAAGTTGCCTCCTGATTAGGGTTTGTTGCTTCTCTTACAGCGAGGGAGAACAGAAGCAGTGCCGCTGAGAGAAATAGAGGGGTAATGATTTTCTGGGATTTTTCCAGTCGATAAATTATTCAGTGAACATTAAATATACAGCATTGTATAAGGTCAGAAGAGGTCACATGGACAAAATTGACTGTGGATCTGTATCTGTTCATGGTTGTCTGCATGGTAGTGGCTACCTGTATGCTGTAGCTTCTGAATAAACAAGGGTAGGGCCTAATCGATCAGACTCACCATTATTACTCCAATCCTCATCTCCTATTAGCTCACGCCAGACCAAACCAACCCTGACGGAACCCAGCAGTGCAGCAGCGCGTGTATGTGCACGCGCTTCATTACCTAAACCAATATGCAAGTAATTAACTGACCTTCTTTCCGTATTCTCTAGACACAGAGGTGCCAAGGCACAGTCAATACACACAACAAATATATACTGATGCATAAGCGGAAAGGTCTCAAATGACAACTCAATATCGGCACGGTACTCACGTGGCACTCATACTCACGGATTAACTAGTGCGTATAATACACATAATGATCCATTAATTAAGCAGAACAGCTGGACAACACTCTTGTCCATATAAATGTGATTTGTTCATAAAAGAAAGCTTCAACTGCAGAGAAAGTTCTTTGTTTAAATTATGCCAAAGTCAAAAGGCGACCATATGCAGTGTGTGCACGGGTCATTTATTCTAAGAGTTCAAACCCAAGCACATGGAATCTGGCACAGTTGAAAAAAGTTCCTGATCTTTCATCGCTCCAGCAGTGCACAGGGCCTCCTTCCAAGACGTGATAAGTATTTTGTTTTATCGTATTTCTTTTTTATGTATAAGTACAAATCACAGCGCAAAAAAAAAAGAAGAAGTCCATCTTTCTGGCCATTTCCAATAAGGACAGGAGAACAGTTTTGGGCTAGGATTTTAACAACACTAGGGATCTGACTAAATATGAATACATTATTGGGTATGAACAGATAACGTGTTCTAAATGGATACAAATACAGATATGAATAAGAGGCACACTAGAAGGTTTGCCAGAAGGGTTTACAGTGCCATCTGGTTGAGACCAGAATTGCTTCATTCATCCTTAGTAGCTGCCTGGTCAGGGTTGCAGTTGTTCAAATCAGGCTACTAGTTGTTTATGTTTTAGAAAATTACTGTGCAAACTGGATTAAAAACTGGATATAAATGCTGTTTCCATGCATGTCTAGTTGAGACCTTTGACAAACCAGAGTGATGATATTGAGTTTGATGAAAAATATGACCAAACAGATTATTAAATGCAACTGGGGAGAAAGTTTCTTTATTGTTACCAGCCTCTGACATTTTCATACTGAATATATTAGGCTTACATTTTTATTAGAGGAGTCTGAAAACAATTCAGGCCACAAAAAAAAGGTATACGAGGATGCCATCAATCCATCCATCAATCATCCACACCACTTATCCGTCAGGGTTACGGGGAAGCTGGAGCCAATCACAGCTGACTTCTAGTGAGAGGCAGGGTACACCCTGGGCAGGTCGCCAAGCTACCACAGAGCTAACACGGACACGAACGACGACACCTATGGATAATTTAGAGTAGCCAGTTGACTTTTGATTGTGCGCGGAAACCGGAGCACCCGGAAAGTGGTTTGTATGACCGATAGAGTGAACTACTTATGAGAGCAGACTATCTGCTTGGTCTCTCTCATTTCATTTTTTTCAGGGACACCGGCATGCCACTTTAAATCTGTTCCCTTGAAGTCAACTGAGAAGGAGGATGTGAAACAGTGGATAGCAACATGTCTCACCTTGGTCAAATTGCCGCTGCATACTCTCCATCTCAGCCTTGTTGCCACACACCCTGTAGATTCCCTCTGTGCTCAGACCTGAAAGAGAGAACATAAAAAATAAATAAATAATAAAAAAAGAGAGAGAAACTGTTAGTTTTGCTGTGGCTGATGTGGATCTTATTGCAAGGCACGGATACACACTGAACTGGAGGCCAGTCCATTGCAGGCCATCACACTCACTCATACCTTGGGGCAATTTAGAGCAGACAATCCCCCTACTATCACGTTTCCTGAACAGGTGAAGAAGCCCGAGAACCTGGCAGAAACCCACATTGACATGTGGAGAACAAGCAAAACTCCACATGGACAGAAACCAGAGCTCAGGATCAGACCCAAGACCCTGGCGCTACCGTGTTCTCCCCTGCTGTCAGAAACCACTTGGATGAGCAAAGCCCAAGATGTATGAACCTTCAAGTTTTAGAACTCGCCATGCTTGGAGGAGGAGTGCCAACGGCCCCGTTTTGTATACATGAGTTAACAGATACTCATGATTGGTATTTATCACTCTGATGACCAAGGGAGTAAATAATGTCACACGATTTCCTAGAAAAAAAAAAATAATAATAATCAAGTACTTCCGGACTCTCCGTCACACATCAGCAATAGCATCAAACGTATTTGAACTACACAACAGGGCAAACACTTAGACAGCATTAATTCAGGAGTCTAAACAGCACACGGTATTCCATTCAACTTCCTCCTTGTTTCTGTCAAGCAATACAGATGCTTGAGCTTCCCATTACAGGAAGGTGATACTCCAGAATGCTCCATTTATCTAATCACAAGATGCCTGCAGTTGTTTAGCCAATCAAAACAAGTCAATAAAAAGCATGTCAACCATCAATAGTACACAAACATGATATCATTTTGTTTTTATTCTCCCAGGCATTCACAGCCTGGACTCTCACGCTGCAGATGCTGACAACACTGATGGCGTGACGGACAGCTCAAGAGAAACTCAGAAACAAGGCAGCTTGGTGTAGGAGTGAAGCACATTGATTTGCCACCTGCTCCCAATTGAGCTTCCTTTTCTATGGCGCCTCAGGGTGGGAAGCCTACGAGTTTGTGTATATGAGCAGCCAGATAGGGTCGCTGCCACTTCTGTATACATCAAAACTGAAGACAAAGGGTAAAAATGAGTGGAAAAAGAAATGCAAGACAGTGACAGAAAAAGCAATGTGAGGCAAAATGCAATGGAAAATAACAGAGTGAGTCACTGTGGCAAAATAACGCCCAGCAGGGTGAACCAACCATGACATTACGATCTGACTGCTTTTTATGCTCATGTGATGTGATTACTAGACTGGATGCCAATACAGCTTACCATGCAACATGAAGTCACACAAAGCAATAAATCAGTGAAAGGAAGAAATATAAATGGGACATCATCCGCCACAATGACTAATTCACAGTTCATTATCTCTTATTTTCATTAATGAACATTTCCTCTACTGATTCACATACTCCAGATCTTAATGTCAAACTGAATTAGCATCTGAACTCTAAGGCCAGCCAAAATTATTTCAAACCAAAGGTGAGGTGGAGAAAAATGACAACAAAGTCTGACCGCATCAACTGATGGTCCAAACTTTAACCACCCTTTAAACAAGTTTTAGCAGGAATGAGGCATAACAGTTATGTGATGCCTGGGACACATTACGAATGCTTTACAATCCTAACCAAAGAAAATGAGAAAATCCCGTACAAAGAATGGCACGTTTAACTTTTTTGGTGCTGGATTGTTTTTTAGTAAATCAACCCCTTCACACTAAAAAGTTTTCTGAGATTAAAAACACCACACACTTTCCGATGACGCTCACTGGAGTCCTGGCCAATGATCCTGAAACTTTTTCTTTTTGGTTTGAAGAATTCCTCCTTCCGATCAAAACACCTGAAATTGTTGACTGTGGAACTGATGTCCATCAAGAGAGTTTTCTTTACAGCTCAATGACCAGCCTTTTTTGGATGGAAGATTTACTGGCTGCCTGCATTTCTTTACCATCTGCTCACGGACATGTACACACTGCAGCAACAAGTAGATGTGTTAGTTCACCAGTCCACCCTACCACTACAGCACAGCTGTCATTTGTCATCAATCTTTCATGCATGCTTCAAGATGTTTTTTCCCCCTATATGGGTCTGCATGTCTCCTACGACAGGCTGTTGGATCTTTATTATTGAACAGGGACGGAGAGAGGTTAGGGTTGGATCTCCATTCTGCATTTAACTAGGACAAAAGACATCCTAATACAGCTTTTAAAAATAAATAAAGCCCAATGGTGATGTTATAATTACACATATTCCTCTGTATTTTCATCAAAGGCCATAACAATTGGTATTTCCTGATGTTTCAGGAGTAGTTCTCAGAAGCTCAACTATTCTAAAAGGTGAGGGAGAGAAAGAGAACGAAGGGGAAGAGACACTGCATCCTGCTTGAAAGTGTCGGGTTTAGGACAATACAAGGAAGTCCTCCTTCATATCTCTCTCTCTCTCTCTCTCTCTCTCTCTCTCTGTGTGTGTCATAATCAACCTCTATTATTCTCGAAATATCAGTAAATGTAAGGTCACAATGAGATAGAAGTAAAAGTCTCTGCGCTCACACAGGGTCAAGGCAGAGGGGTCAAAAGCTCAGTATGCCCTTAGCACCAGTGGTGTACAGCTTCCTGAGCAGTGCATATAACCCCCAAACCGAGGTCATTTCCTGTGGCCATGTTATGCAGATCCTCCCTAAGCTATGCACTATACATGGCATTTCAGCAGCACTGAAAAATCAGCATCGTGTTGGACCACATCACAACCACACAAACTCCACAATCTCTTCCGAAGCCCACTCAAGCATACGCCACTCCTTCATATGCAAGTGCGGACTACATTGCCGCTTCCTGTTGTCACAGTGCCAGCCTTCACTGTAATCCAGCCTTCGTCTATGGCCCTGTTCAGACCTAGAATTAAATACAAGTAGGCAGCTGAGAGCTGTTTACACCTGGTATTTTCATGTGTAGCAATTGTGTCCCTCGGGATCGGATTTCACAAATAATGTTGCTGACCAGTCAATCCTTTGACATTTTCCTTTTTCCTTCATTACATGAGGGTATTTATTTCCATGGCTGAATCCCAAATTAAAGCCTATGGAGTATATAGTGCACTACAGAGACTCTAGAATACCAGTAACTCATTATAGCCTACACAGTGAACATATGTAATGTGTAAAGACATCTGGAGATTGGCATGATTGTACATGAGAAGCTAAAATTAAACAAAGATTACTGATCTAATAAAAGAATATACACAGGCTGAAGATGGAAGATTACCATTGGCATAAAAATATATAATTTATATAAATAAAGTGTCAAAAGCAAGTTTCATATACAATGGCTTATGTAAACACAAACTAATTCAAACACTAACGCAATTAAAAATTGTGTAATGAGTAATGCACTATTAAAGTAGTCCCAATGGACACTTTCATACTCTTCCTCAAGTTGTTACTTGGATGATGCATTTTTTAAGTAACAGCACTTTTGCTTGAGAAAGGTTTATGTAATTCTATCTTCACGTGTTACATGGCTACATGACTTCTTGAATCTGTGCAAAAAACTTTACCCCTTCACACCTGCACCTACCTCTGGCCATTTCTGATCAGATCACCAGAGGTGCAAGTTAATACGAGGTCTAAGTGGTATCTAAACATTATACTCTCGGAGCGCAACACTCCCATTAGTGACTATGTCACCATGCTGAAGGAATGGCAATGCCTGCTGGCCTTTACGAATACCGGACTGCATAAAGCATGCTCACACATGCCAGGACATGTTGAAGAAGAAGAAATGAAGAAAATGGAGAACTGGACAGATGTAAAAAAATAAAATAAATAATAAACAGGAAGCTTAAGAAAGCAATTTGTTGATGAAGACTTAACAGTATGAAAGAGAGGGGCATAGATAACTAAAATAAAAGTAAAATCGCAACACAGCTTATCCTTAACATGTATAACACATGTCATGTTTGGAGTCATATGGCAGGTGGTTCAAGTCTTCCTTTTCCATGAAAAGGAAAAAAAGTGCAGTCCAATTTTAGGGTGAAGTAATGCCTCATTACCAGGGTATGCGCTTACTTTCATAATGAAATGAAAGAGAAACAGTGCTGGTGTGCGTTACAAACACACGTTGGCAACTGTGACTAAGCACATCTGGCTACAAAATCCCGATCATTAAGAAAGGGTAATGCAGCTCTCAGAGGGGGTAATGTGGTTTGCCCGAGTGATGTGGAGCAAAACATGGGCCATAGAATTAAATGCACATTAATCATTATCTAATTTCTGTCCTCTGTAATTAGTTAATTGTGAAAAGTCTGAATTATCTCCTACCATATGGTTGATTTAAAAAAAAAAAGTTGAAAAAAAAAAAGCTTCCTTTTTAAACAGCTTCACGGATCATCACTGAACTTTTGCTAAGTGCGCTGCGAATTCCCCACTCAACACTCTTTTGTGTCTCAACATATATTCAGTCTGAAATGAACAGCAGCCAGAAGAATGTCTGCTTCTGTTATAGTCATGGAGATGCTATGAAAGAATTTAAACCCCTGTAGCTTGTACTGACGTGGGGTAATTAAGAAGGCAAGGAAGTGTATTTAAGTGAGTGTGTCGCCATCATTGTTATCAGTGCATCAGAGTGTAGGCAGTTGTAGCAGTGGGCTCCACCCAAAGACTCCAGAAATGAACTGAGACCAAAGATTGGGCTCATTTCCGGCTCAGATATTGATCTCTATGGGGAAGCTATTGAGCAGAAAATTACAGCACAAGGCTCAGCATCCCACTGCTATTTCAGAAACACACAAACGTATACACACACACTCACAAAAGACAAACAAAAGCTCCTCGATACTTCTTTATGCCCCCTAGTGGAAACAACGCTCGGTCCAAAGGGTGGGGTTTACATGTTATTCACAGGCAAAACCACTCACAATTGAGATTCTCCATTTCCAATCGGCGATATAAGGCGATATCAGACTATAAACTATGCATGCACCTGACATTTAACCAGAGAGCATAGCATATCAAAATAGTCTATGCGCCAACTTCAGCTTCACTTAAAAACCACTGCGGCAGCAACATTTCAGCATGGCTTACAGTTTACTACTTCATTGTAGATCGTGCTGGACATCTGTCTTCCCAAAGGAACTGCTCATGTCCCCCAACACAGAGAATTGCACTACAGGCACATATATGTGCCAATGAACTCATTCCCCACGGACAACCCTAATCCCTGCAAGCTAACCATGCTAACGCTACTGACCCAAATCAAATCTCTGCTGGCCGCACACACAGATGTGATTAACATGTGTACATCCCACATCAAAAGCTACAGAAACACAGCATTACTACAGGACCCAAGCTGACAAGAAGAATATTACTCAAAATCTCAGAACATTCTACACCATAATAATCAGACCTCACTGCAACTGATCGCTGAAAGGTTCTCGCTGTTGCTAATAGTTTTGTCCCTCAGCATGTCCCTGAAGCAGGATTTTACAGAAAGAGTCTATTTAGCAGACATGGACCAACCACAGGCTGCGGTTTGCGTGACGAACGGGAAGGTGATCGTGAAAGAGGCTCACAACAAAAACCACTCTCAAACATCTGGAAACATCATGGCTTGCTATTATTTTGATTTCACACTGGATGTGACACGTATGCAAAACATCTGCAACGTGTAAGTGTCTGTCCATTCTACACAACTGTACGTCGAGTATTTAGTATACTTATTATTTATACTTGAGTATTTTACCCCATGAACACTGTTTGCACTTACAGGTCACAAAAGTATTGCATAGAAAGTATGATCTTTGTATGAAGCTTTCATGTCACCTAATTGCACAAGTTAAAAAAATATATATATATACACCAAAACAAAATGGCAAAAATGATTTGCACATTGGTAAAAAAAATAAAAATGTACTATTTACACCCACATTAGTCACTCATTCCCACCCTGTAGTTTGATTTGGTCATCAATCTGGAAACATGAGGGCTAACACTTGTTAGCAAACTACTAGTTTACACAATATAATAGTTAGCCTAAGGTTAATCAGAATACTAGTGATCTTCAACTACTGGTTTATACAATAAAAGTGTTAGCCAAATGTTAATAAGCCTGTTAGAAACTTAGCTACTGGTTTACACGATATAATTAGCATGCTAATGGCCTTTTCAATAGGTTTACAAAATATAACATTAGCTGCATCACCAGTGCTTGGTTTTAGTTACACTGTATAATACTTCAACTAAGACTAGCTAGCTGGTTAGCAAATAAGGATAGCTACTAAAGTTAAATAGTTACTGCTGGCAGCATTAGCACAGTGCTCCATTTAGGTAATTCGCTAACTTTGTTAATGTCGCTAATTAAGAATTTGCCAATGTTAGGCATGAACACTATTTTAAAAATAGCTGTACTGTCAATGCTATTGTCACTCAGGTGCAAAGAGACACTCCAAATGAAAGGGGAATTAAAAAACAGCAGCAGGATGAATGCCGAGTCTAACGAACATGGCGTCTCAGTTGAAATGGTTTGTTAAAATGAAAATGTATTTTTCCGTGATAAAATGCATGACCAAAACAGCACTGTGTGAACTAGCCTTCAGTATCTCAAGCCAGACTGTCTGCGCGAGGCTGTGACGAGGATGGCGAGCTTTTTTCAGTCTCTTTATCTTGCTCTGACAAAGCTTATTGTTTTCGCAATGTTCAAAAGTTTCCTGAGGGACTGATAAAGCCGATGCACGGAAGTGCACGCGCATAGAGGTGCGGATAGCCAAGGAGATTTTAACTGGCAAAATTCTGAATACACAGCATACGATACAAGAAGAAAACATCTGAGGCTGACAGGCCTAACTGAGAACATGTAAGGAACAGGGGAAACAGACAAATTAAAGTGTGAACAAACAAGAAAGAAAGACATGGAAAAAGAATACATGTATACACACACATGCTTGATATGACCGACCAAAATTGATATAATGGACAGGAAGAAAAACGGCTACAAACAGGTGAATGGAAAGTCCAAAAAAAAATATTACTCCAGTCAGAAACCTGACGCTGAGTGAAAGAGAAGGCGGAAATGAAATTACATGCAAACATTGTTATCCATAGAGTGATGGTCCCACAAGCACTGTATCCTCATCTCCATTATTGTGTCTGAATGGAGTTTCAACACCATCTGCTGCGTCACACTGCCTCACTAACCTTGGCAGCCTTTTCCTAATCAGCAAGTGTGCTAATCTCTGATCGGGACCTTTCATGACTACTTGGACAAGATGGAGCTGCTCATAAATCAGCACCTTGTGACATTTCTTGATGTGTGTCATATTTTAATGTATGATGATAAATGTACTCTGAATAACATGCTCGGCCGAGCAACGAGGGAAAAGCCTCCTCTTTCTTACGAGCGCCATCTTTGCAGCTTAATCTTCACGCTGTCAGTATTAGTGATGGGAACTAGCCTGTCGTTTGTGGTTGCTGTTAAGGGATAAACAGGGCTCACCAGTCGCTTCGATGTACCGGATGCACTTCTCAATGAACAGCGGGATGGGACGCTCGGGTGTGACCACGTTGACCAACGGCACGCCGAAGTAGTTACTCTCCAGTGGTTTAGAAATGGACTGGCGAGGTTTTCTTGTTTTCTGCAAAACATAAGAGGGGAGAAACGTCATCGACTGAAATAGTGCCCAGCCTCTGAGCACAAAGAAATTCATGACACAACACTAAGCAAAATATAAATGTTAAAGGAAAAAAATATAAGTAGGTTCCTTTCATTTCCAACATCTGCAATGCGACTAGAATTCACATTCACGTTTTTTTGTTTTCTTTTTTTTTTTTTTTTTTAAGTTAAGTTTCACCCCACTTCTCATGCATTGTGAGGATATGAAATTTAGGGAAGGAGATCAACTACCACTTTGTACAAGCGCAGAGTAGAAACTTAACCCTGCATCTCAACCCACCATGGACTCCTAGCAATTCAACAGCAAATTACAGCTGGGAGTTCTGCTGGACGGCACATATGTCAATAAAGTATTGATCCACCAATGTAGTTTTTCCATTAACTATATAATATCAATTTCGGAGCTCTGAGTATTGGTTGATACCAGATACTGATCCAATACTGACATCATTTTAGTATATAAACTGACTACAAGTGCATGCTTCCAAATTATGGCAAAATTTACAGTCCTGTTGGTGTGATGTGTTTATGTCGTATGTTCAAATGCACGATCAAGGTCATGGCATTCAACACTACACATGCTCACAAGACACACACACACACACACACACACAAAAGATCAAATAATATACATCATGTCTGCTCTGATAATGATCAAGTATTTTAGGTCAATATTGTCCCCAATACTGATGCTCAGTACTAGACTGGTAAACAAAATAGAACAAAATAAATCAATATTTTAGCCAACTAAGGGTTATAATGTATAGACTGGCAATCATTAAAGAAAAACCTTAACAAAACTGAGAACACTACCTAGAAATATACAATTTTAGACAAAACTTTGCTCATAGCTTCGTGACAGCAGTCCGAGTCCATCACAAACACACAAGATAATTTCAAAGAACAATAAAGTAACCACGTTACTTCTAGATTAAACGTACGTGACTATAAAAATGCTTTTACAAAATGATCATTATAACCTCTAGCACAGGGCTATTCAACTTCAGTACCAAGAGGGCCGAATGGAAAAATCACTGGGTTTATTTATTATTGCTTTTAAGCCCTTGACCCATCAACACAGCCTATATCTTGATTTTTCAGGGAAGTCTGTATGACTTAACAATTTGCAAAAAATACTAACAGAATGTTTTAACGCCATTGGAATCTCCTGTCTATTAGGCTACGCCGCAGTGCAGTTTGCCATAGGGGAGTTAAGAAATCGTTGAGATGTTACACAGAGAAGAATGTATGACGCAGAGCTTTAGTGACATTCATGTTTATATAAATTCAACGCTAATTATCTCTCAAACATTTTATCGCAAAAGCTAGTGCCTAGCACCGTTGGAAAGGTCAGGTTGTGCAGTTTCACGTGATGCCTGTGTGAAGAAAACTCAGAGAATGAGTGCGGCCGTCGTGAGGCAACGGTGCGCTACACGCCAATCACAGCGAGTCCATTCTCATGACAATAAGACATGTCTGTTTTTGGGCCGTAATAAATTTAAATCGGGCCGCATCTGGCCCGCGGGCCGCTAGTTGAATAGGCCTGCTCTAGCATATACAACTTGTAAAGTACCTATGACAATACTGAATGAATGAGTGACACTACTACATAGCCTGGACATAACACTGGCTTATTCTTCTTTTGTTTTATTGCTACCTTAAGCAGGGCATTATTTTCCACTGTTTTTATTGCTGTTGCACATGGGAATATGTTGTAACCTGAATTTTGTTCTCCCTCCCTCTCTCATGAAAACTGTGCAATTTATAGTAAAGGCGGCATAATATTAGAAATAGTGATACTAAGACAGTATACGGATAACTGGACCTAACATGATGTGAGGTAATATCCTGAGCTATAGTCAGTTAGCATTGCGCAAATCCAACATTTGAGGTTCTGCAGAGAAATGCACTGGATGTCCATTTCTCCCTCTGCAGTGGAGCGTCACAGTGTGTCTGCAGCACCGTCAGTCAAAGGGAGAGAGGAGGACAGAGAACGCGAGATCCTGATGCTCATCAGGCCAGAACTTGCATTAACGGTCTTTGACGCGTATCTTCTCTGCAACTACTGTGCCGTGAACTGAGAACAGCCAACCTATACATCAATGATTAGGACAATAATCCATTTTCATTTTAATTTTCATCCCATCATAGAGCACTCTATCCACTCCGTTTCCTCTAGTGGTCTATGAAGTCAGTCGATCTCATTGTCTCATTTTAAGAGAACAGGAAAATATCTACTGCAACTTCAAGCTATTATAAAAGGGGTCATCAACTGGTAGACCACGGTCCAGATACAGACCCAGAAAATATTTAGGCAGAGTGAACCGAGTACTGAAAAGCAGAAAATACTGTAGAACAGTTGATAAACATTTGGAAAAAAAATTGGCCCCCGTTCAGCAACTCCAGACTCACTGATGCAGCTTATCCAATCACATGCAAATTTTGTAAATTATTACGCTGAAGGCAGCTCATCGAAGCCGAGACTAGCTACAGGGCTAGAGATATTAATCCAGAAAGGGGGGAGTTTGTGCAGTTTTTCATTTTATTTACCCTCTGTGTAAATAATTAATGCACTAAGAAGTGTGTTTACTCTGCCCTGTGTAAATTTCAAAACCGATGCGTCTCATCTGTTTCTGTAGTGCTAGGCAAAACAACAACTTAAAATTCACTTATTTATAACCATAAAATAATCACTAATGGTTATTTAGACTATAAGCATTAAAAAGTCATTTGTCATCATTCAGTCAACTTAGTTGTGTATCTGAATCTTTTTAAGCAATACATTTTTATTTTATTTGAATTATTCCTGCCCTATAGAGCTATTGTTGTAATTCTGCTTCACTCCATTAAGTTTGGTTATCTTGATGTGTGGATGGCTGTGATACTTTCTGTCTTTATAAAATTTATATAAATAGCAGTGCACTGTGGAAACTCGCACTGTAGAGATGTTTGTGTGTGCACACATGCAGAGGAGTTCATTAGGGTAAGACCTCAAAGTTAAACACACACGCGATCAGTTAAACACACTATTATTTGCTATTAGACTGAAAAAAAGATGAGGTCAAATGCTGAAAATACTAGGAGAAATTGCTCAAGAGGAGAAGTGGTACTGTCTATAGTTTGGGTTTAAAGGTGAAAATCTGTTACATTTAAATAAGTTAACTTAAGTAAATAAGTAAATCAGTAATTAAGCCGTTTATGACTCTGTTTTGCTGTGGCTGAATTTAAATGCAGTGCACCATTATTTTATACTCTAAATAGAGTGCATAAATAGCAAAATGCAAAACATTTGGGGTATGCGTTAACAACATCAAGATTTACATAATAAAATAATACTCTGTAAAGCCTGTGATGTTTTGATGTTTCTATTATACACTTAGCAATGTAATTTATTTTGTTGCTTAAAAAAATAAATAAATAAATAAATAAAAAAAAATAAAATTTGTTAAAATGAATTTTCAGGATTTGCGTCATGTCCAGTACGACACATTAAAACAATTTGGTCTTAATTCATCGCATCTCTTATCCTTATTATGATATCCAACATCTAAACATATTAAGGTTTTGGTACATGTCATGTAGCCCTAGGACAAAGTGTTTACAGAAGACAAATATCACACGGATATTCAAATCTGGCACATTCCAAAAAAATTTGAATAAATTCCTGAAGGGGTGAGGAAGTTCACTTCTTAAGCTCTCTCTGCTGCAGCCATACTAATGGGGCATTAGTGTGGAACAAGGAGATGCAGGAATTTAAAACATTCCCCTGGTTGGGTGAGGAGATTTTAAAGGGAGCAGGAGAAAAGCACACATTTCCGGCCTATCAGGAGGGAGATTAAAAAGAGAGGCAGAGTGTGTCTGAGAGAGCGTGTTTGCGCATGTGTGTGCGAGATGACAACCAAATACACAAAAGGGCTCAAGCGGATGGCTGAACGGTTTAAACCAGTACAGCTCCTTGAGGCTACTGGCCTTTATTCCATAGGGTACTGATGCAACAAATGTGATTTAAACAGTGGCTCAATTATAACGCCACTGAGCAGAAATGAGAAGTGCTGGACAGAGCACTGTTCTTGGCCCTCACGTCATCACCCATCCTCTTAGTACTAGCCGTCTTTGCCACTTCTGTTAGAAAAACACAAAAGATATGACTGCACCAAGTGACTTGTCCAGACCCAGACAGATAGTCCGTAAGACTGGTGTGTAACTGGGTCCATACACATCGTAGTAACGATTGAATTGCATCATATCCCAAATGAATGGAGGGCACAACCACACACATCCATCTCATTCTTAAATGATGCAAAAAATTTAATCTGTGTTGTGCGTCGATATCCATTTTTGAGTTTTGTATAAAACTTAAATATATTCTTATTTAATATACTCTTCCTCTTTTTCATTCTACTGATCTCAGACAAGCTGAAGCATTATCAGAGTAACAACAACAACTAGTACACAAAACCAGGGCTAGTCATACAATGCTCACCACACCAGCAGATCTTCAAGCCAAACCCAGAGTAAGGCTTAACTGGGCTGGACACGGGCACAAAGGCAGTCAAACCAGTTTTAGGATTCAAATGCGTCCCACCTTAGAGGCATTTAAAATGGCAGTTGGATGGCTAAGGTTGTTATTAACATTTACCCCTACAACAAGTACAACTGTAAATCGTTTAGGCTATAAAATACATCGTAAAACAGTAGAACATTTGTCATAGGATCGAATAACTAAACCGTAAATTGATTCATTCAAAAACATGACAATTGAGCTCTAAAACGATGAGAAATCTAAGCCTGCTTTTTAGGGCCTCCCAATTTGACTCAACAATGCAAAAACAATACGAATTTTCGTTCGTATAAAGTGTACATTTGTTTGAACTGTTACAGCGTGGTTCTGTAACCATATAACCTATAACACATTTTAGTTGGTCGATACGGTACTATCGGGTCAGATTTTTTTATTGGTTCACAATGTATCACCACGCTCCTACTGCTTTAAGTTTAAAAAAAGTCTTCATTAAAGCATTTTGGTATTGTGGGTTATGCTGGCAATGCTGCATTTGAAATAGTGCGACCTAAAGAGTTAGACGTCCTCATAAGCATGGTTTCAAAATCCAACCACTTAACTTACAGCAGTATACTTACAGAGTATAAATAACATCAAATCTGCACTTCATTTCACTACATGAAGTAACAAAAAAGTCTTAAATTTAAAGTTAATAATTTATAGACTTAAAGTCTTGTGCTTATTTTTTAAACTTAAGGACTAAATGATGCATGTAAAAGATATCCAACTTTGCCATAATAATCATGAGTCAATTTTATAAAATGGGGATCTGCTACAGAAAATGCTAGGCAGACTACTTGAATGCATAAAGTAACTAATTCACTAAAGTAAGTGATCATGTCATAGTCTGGGAAATTAACAAAGGGAAACTCATTTTGATCACTAGACTGTTAACAATAAGAACATTTAACCGTAAAACCTGAGAAACTAAATCTGTATACACATAGCCATGACGTTAGGCAACCTGAAAATACATACTGTAGCACGGTATATAATGTAATGTAATAAGGTTCATGCCTTTAAACTCAAACACATGGCCAATATTAGTTCACTCCTAGCATATGTCCAGATTCCTGAAAGAACGAGGAAATAATTTACCTTCGTCTTTACTTTCATCCAGTAAACTCAGAGAATACCATAATAGCAAGGTCTCTGAAATCAAGCTTAGGCTAATGAGAACACATGGATCAAATTAACAGGCTATGTTGATCATCATATGCTACAAATGCCATTTCAAAATAGATTTCAACAACACACAGAAAGCTACTAAATAAATTTCAACCAAATTCAGAGATACCTGGCCTAATAAAAGCTGCTATTGCTACTTTCTCACATAGCTGGGTGAGTTTTTTTTTTTGTTTTGTTTTTTTTAACCGTGGATGGGGCTTACCCTGGCCATTCTGGTGGATATTGTAAGCGTTACAATGAAAGAATGGGGGAGAAGCAAATATGCAAATGAAGTCATGGTAGACATGGAGGTAGCCATGGAAAATGTCTATAGATTCATGGTTAGCTTCCACAGTTGATGGCGGACGTGTGACAGCAACGACGTATAGCAACAAAAGGCGGTATGGAAATGAAGGCAGTGAGTGCGATTTCAACAGATATACGGCATAGCAATGAAATAAGCGATGCCCATTAGCACCCCCAGGCATGAAAAATCTTGAGGTTGGGTTCTCTATGGTTGCAACGGCCTGTGACGGCAGACCATGTAAAGTCTTGCAACCATGCATCATGGTTATATTACGGTCAAATTTATCCAAAGAAAATTTTAAACGGAAAATTTAAAAAACGGTTTTATATTTTTGGCAGATCCCATGCTTTTCAGCATTTAAACCATGCCCTACTGGCTCCCAAGGAAATAATACAGCACTCACGCCTGCTTACAGAATGCCACCGGATCATACATGATTACTCCCGGAATGATAAAGATTTTCTTTCAGTGTCATCCGTAGACACAAACTGGCTATGTGAGAAAGGGGTACATGGTGTACAGCTTCATGAAAACAAAGAAAATATGGAATAAAAATAAAAGCAGAACTCAAATATTCAATCTTAAAAAAGCTGCACACATGCAGGTTGAAACTGACCTTGGCAGTTCTGCGCAGACTCCTCAATATTTTGTTTCTCTTAGGGTCCTCGCCCTCTTCATTCAGAGAATTATCCCCTTTCTGTATCCCCAGGTCATCCTCTTTGGCTTTGGGTGGACCTCCAAGCTCATCATCACTGCCAATAAAACTTGTGCGGAAATTACTGAACTTGCCAAGTCGTTTAGAGCGATCACGGTATAAACGTGGCTTAACTCCGACAGTAGACAACTTGCGCCTGCGCTCCAGTGAACTGCTGTCTGCCTCACTGTCTGAGCCATTGCCCCCACCATTAGAATGGCTCTTGTTTGCATTGCGAATGGTGATGATTTTACCCTGTGTGCTATCATGAGGTACTGAGTAAATGTTTTCCTCTTCTGTGGGGCGGGGCTTAGGTACAGCATCTACTGGCTCAGAATAATCAGAAGGATCATAACCACCATCACTGTTTGGCGGCCACGTGACTGAAGGCAATGAACGTCTGTTACCTCCATGGTCCATGTAGGAGCCGAGACTAACTTTCCCAAATGTAACTGTAGGCTTGGGCCGCACCTGTGGTGGAATTTTGTTGTTAAGCTTGCTTTCAAATGTGCTGATTTCAGAAATTACGCTGAAGGTATCGCTACTTTCCTGGTCAGAAAACTTAAAGCCATGAGTCAAAGTGCTATCATCTTTAAAGATGGGGTAAAGTGGTGAGGGTTCGACATCATCTTCAGAGTCCAGCAGGGGGATGCTTGGTGAGCCGCAACGAGGTGAATGGACACTCTCATTGGTGCTGCAGGCCTCTGCTACATTGTCATACATGTGTGTGGCCTCTACAATGGTCCTTTTTTCAACTACCTCCTTAAAGAAGGGCTGGAAGAGATCTACTCGATGTAAACCACCCACTACCCCACCAGGTCCACAGACAACAGAACTGAACCGGCCCTCAATTTCATGAGCCAACTCCTCCCCTTCGGCCAGTTGATCACGGGCTACTTCGGATTCTGTTAGCTCTGCTTGACTCTCCCCAACTGCCAGCAGCTGCACAGGTATAATGTCTTGCACTTCACAAAGGAAGGCGCAAAGTGTTTCCAGGGAAGCTTTGCGTTTTGCTGAGTATACGGCAATGTATCCATGCACCAAACGACTCTTGCGTAAAGAAAAAGTAGAATGATATGATAACACAGCTAGGTCAATGGTTTGCCTTTGGCTACCAATAGTAAGGTCCAACAACACTGATGTGCCACTAGATAGGTTGGCAGAAGGTCTACAGTGCTGAAAATGTAAGAATGGTGATAAAAGTTGGTCTACATCATAAGTATCTCCACACATGATGCACATTACAACATGTAAATCGGCTTCTGAAGTCTGTTGAGCATGAGAGTCTCTAAAACGGGCACGTGGAGTCTGTAAAGGAGGGGAGCTACTTCCAATACTACAAGAGGGTCTCTGTATATCCAAGAGGCTTTTTAGGACTTGGTTAATCTGCTTTTCATTCAGATTGCGTGCATAGCCTGCACCTGGGGAAGCAGGATCCAAGTAAGTGCACTGCAGTCTCCCAGCAACCTGCTGCCCTTGTATTATTAAACTTTGGGCAGTTTCTCCCCCAATATCCCCAATTGATCCAACTCCTCTCTTGGTGACCAACAGGAGTGACATGGGGAGCTGTGCTAAGCTGTTATCCCTTCTACTGATGGTTGATTCTCGAAGTCTCTCAATGCTTTCAACAACATAGGACAATGATTCTTTAGAGTTGTAGAGACAGAGGCATCCATGTGGGGTAAAAGTAGGTGTGTGAAAAGAGTTAACTGGTAAACGTACATTGCCTTCTATAGGCCGCAGAGCCAGCTCATATGTTTTTCCATCCAGTGTATATCGGTCGTCACTGGTGCACATTGCTCTGATCTCATTGGCTAACTCCCTTGCAAGTCCGTCTTTTCCAAGGATGACGAGATTAATCCTATCTACTTTTCCATCACCATACTGGGACTTTAAGGTGCCATCAAATGCATAACGAGTAGGAAATCTTGTGGCTAAGATTTGCTCAATCTTGCTGTCCACACAGTATGGACTGTTAGGGCAGGTCTCCTTTGTTGGGTGGTAGACAAAATGGATATGCTTGAGTACTAGAGCATCCCTCTCTGCTTGAAGTTTTTGGAGGGTCTTAAATCTCTGTTCCTCTCCAAGAACTTCTTGAATGGCACCCATTTTTTCTTTACTTGGTTTAGCATCCACTTCAAGCTCATAGAACAGCTCAGAATACTCCAACAAAAGCTCCTGGAAGTCCTCTTTGGCTTGGTCTATAATCTCCTTCTGATGCTTGTTGTAGATTTCCAGATACTCTGCTTCCTCCAGCCACTGGTAAAACTCCTCGTTCATTATAAAGCTGCGAGCCTCTTCCCAGGGCTTGCCAGGAGAGACAAATGGTGACACAACCAGTTTGTCTTTGAATTCTCTACGCATTTCTGCTCGTTTTCTCTCATTTCTCAGGTGCTCTAAATGACTTTCATAGATGCCTTCTGCAGCTGGAGTTTCCAGAAGATCCTGGGGTATGCGCTCATCTTCCATGTTATCTATATGTGGAGTAGTTTCCCATGGTGTGTCATCTAATATCACAAACCACTGTGAGAACCCACGCTTTGTCTCCAGCACCTTCTGTACCCCTGACCAACTCAAGTGGTCAATCTCATCTAAATCCGGTACCAAGGTACACAGAGCCTGTGGAAGCGTACATAGATAAACCTTGCGCCGTTTTTCTATGTGTTCCTGTTTGAGCCTGTGCACATGTTGCTGAAATAATTTCTTGGCTTTAGAAGTACCTTCGAGGAAGACATATTCTTTGTATTCAGGGGAAGTTTGCATTATGCGGTTGATGTTGGGCCATGTTTCATTGTGGTTCTTCACAATGTAACTGACAAGCCACTCATAGCGGTCCTTAGCAGATGCTATCTGCTGACTCTGCTGCTTCAGAGCCTCAAAGTAGGGGATGATCTTCGGTTTTCCTCGACTCTTATCTATCAGTTGCACTAGGGTGAGGAAGGCAAGGTCAACATTGACATTAGAGCGTGCTGAAGTCTCAACTACCTGCAAATTTTTCCTGGCTAGTGCAAAGGTGTGGGAGTCCTTAATATATCGCTCAACTCCCTCATCGCACTTTGTCAATATGAGCGCAACTGGTTTCTTGGTCTTTACTAACTGGTTGTACAAGTTGGAAACAAACTTCATCTGGTCATCAAAATTACGGTTCATTCCCCTGCTTACATCAACACAAAGAAGAAACCCATCTGCAAGAAGCTTTCCTTCAGGCATTTGTTTTTGCTCAAAGTCCTGTTCAAGACCCAGCTGATCGGTACAGAAATACATGAGCTTTTCAGCAGAGGCCAGTTTGGCGGAAGCTGCTCTCTTAATGTAAGGCTGCAGAGCGGTGCTTCGATGTGGTTGAAACGTTTGGTCATCAATGAACTCGGTCTGCTCCACCACATGCAATCGGCATTCAGGTCCCTCCTCCAATGGTCGTGACGCCTCACCCCAGAACAAAAAATGGTCATTGTTTACCACTCGACCACCAAAGTCACTAGTGCTCAAAACAGAGGTGTGGTCCAAATAAAAATCATCAGCGCTGGGGCGTACAAAGCGATTACAAAGGCAGGACTTCCCTACCCCACACTGCCCTTTCTCTTTCTCAGTCCCAGACAAACCTACTACAACCAGGTTGTAGGTCGGTGCCCGGGCATCTTGTTTTTTTGCCATCATTATCGTTTGAAGCCACTCATCTTGCCATTCCCAGAAGCTCTATTTGGAAGGCCACTGGGTTGCTATTCCATCCAACCACATTCAGGACTAAAAAAGGTCCTCAATTTCCTAATTGTCTAGGGTTGGGGACAGTGGATTCAATACTCTTACTGGCCAAATCTTAAATACAGAGTCATTTGTGCACTTAACAGGAAAAACTTCAAATGCAGAATCTTTATAGGGCACAAAGCAAATGGTCTGTTGGCGACTGGGGATTTGTTAGTAAGGGGAGAAGGTCCAATGTGAATCTAGAAAGGTGCGATAGAGGCAGAACTATCCCAGCCCATCTCATCTCAATGGTTCTGTGCCACAAACAAGGTCTTGGGTTTGTCCGCCTTGAATATATGCCTGGAAGAAAGAAGAAGAAGAAAAAAAGGCTGAGTCATGCTGTCTTATTTGTATGATAATGTTGTTATTAATTCAGGCAGTTTGTGCCATAACCATAAAAACAAAAACAAAATAAGAATATAAAAAAGCTCTGCAAACTGATGCAAGTGTATAAAAGATAATTAAAAGACAGACAATCATGGTTGTTGTATGACCTTTGTTATAGGCTTTGAATTATTTGTGTACAGAGTGCATACACACATACACAGAAGAAATCATTCATAAGCACTAGTTGTTAATTAAGCAACTAGGGAAGCCAAATGGCTTTTCAAAAAGCAGCACTGCACACTGGATACTTTCCAGCATCTCAACTCAAGAATGAATTTTCAGTAAATTCTAACAAATTAAAAAAGGAAGAAAAAAAAAAAAACCCAAAACTATTTTAATAACAATATAAAATCATATAAGCATCAAACTGTCTGCAAAACCTTAAGAATGTAGTATTATGAAATGGAAAACAGATTTAAATTTATGAATGGAGAATTGAGTTCAATTTGAGCTCTCTTTACAGAAAGATAGATATGGGCAACAAATTATGTAAAGTTTACCATGTAGGTAAATGCCATTAAAATATACCAAAATCAGTTTTTTTTTTAAATCACAGTCCTTCACAACAATTCCCGATATGTATTTTTGCCATCTGAAATAAAAAGCAAAAAGTTCAGGCACCAGCAATGAGGATAAGTTGATCATTCTTCTCCTAAGTATACAATTGAAAGAAAATATGGAACAATATGGGATACACCTAATTCTTAAAAAAAGGACAAATAAGTTACAAAATCAAAATAGAATAACAAAATTTTTGCTGTTAACATCAGAAACACTGTGGGCAAGATCAAAGTGCTACGGAGTGTGTTGCACCATCTCTAAAAATACAACAGACAGATTACCAGGAACCAAGCAACTCTGAGTACCAATTGGCTGCATGTTTACTCTATGTATAAACTTTTCGTATTGTCTAGAGTTTAATTTAAATGATGTTGAGCCATAATATTATACTGGAATTACCACCAAATCACTGTTTGCCAGTTTTGCTCAGACCCAACACTTTTCTTTGATTTAATATTTTTGTAGTCCCCATGCTGTTCATCATACACTACTTTGTGCACAGATACAAGAGTTTACTGACTGCTGACAGTTGTCACATGAGCTGTCCATGACAGGACACAAGTCTGCATCTCAAAATCAAGAGTGTTCTCAAAAATGTAAAGTTTTGCAGCACAGCATTACACATTCGCATGTGTTCATATAGATCCCTGAATTTGTTTTACAATCTCATAATGTGTTTTTTTTTTTGGTCTGTGTGCGCAAAACATTCATGTTTAGCATGAATAGGCCTTTATGCTATGGCTGAAGTCACAATAGCCTGCCAAGCTCAACAAGAAGCTGAACACCACAGACAAGGGGTATAATCACTGAACAGAGTCACTCAGAATCGAGAATCTATGCCTTGTTCATAATTTATTTAGTGAATATTTCATTAAAACCACTGTGGACATGAATACTGTTTTCCAATAGCTATTGATGGTTCAGAACTTTAAAAGGCACAAAGCAGAACTCTGTGCCATAAGCGTTCTTCTCATAATAAGTAGGTTGGCATGACCGTGAAAATAATATCCAAAATCTAGGTTTAAGAAGCAAAACTTTGCTGGGATTGAAATTTTGGAATCCTGAAGTTCATTTCTTACACCATAACAAATTTAGTATGCAGTGTAGACTTTGCTTTTATGGCCAGTATTTCAGAGCAACACAATGGAAAATCTATACCAAAAGCAGCCACTCAGATTTTTGGCATTTATAGAGAAAACATGAACACAAAAAAAAAAAAAAAAAAAAAAAAAATTCACATCAAACATCCTATAAAATATTGACAAGCCCTGTAACAACACTTGGTTCATTACTGGCAATCAGCAGGTCAATTCCAGATTTGTGATAAGGTGAAGAGATTAATGTTTTATTCATACAGGCCTCCCAACAAAGCTTTTTAGCAGTCTTGTGCTGCTGTGTGATTACCCAGCAATCAATGAGCACTGAGCAAACACAAAGTCAGCTTTTGCGGCCTCACCTGCAGAAGTACGACTCAAAGGCCTGTAACTGCAATTCTACTGCCTCCACCCACTCCCGTGAGAATAAAGGAGAGGAGCTTCCATGTGGTGCAGTATCAAGGGCGGGTCAATTGAGTGTTATCTTAAGAATGCAGGTGGGGGGGAAAAAAAAAAACAAAAAAAACCCTGTATGAATGTTACTGCTGGCATTCGCTAGTCTAGCTTGTCTGAGAAAAAAAAAAAAAGAAAAAAAAAATCATGAAAACGAACTGTACTCAAAATAATCAATCATTGTTAGCCCTGTTATAATAAATGCTGGTCCTATTCTAATCCTTTAACTGCCACTTGTAGGTTCTTTTTTTTTTCTTTTTTTTTTTTTTTTTTTAAATCCTAACCTATTTGAGCTCTGGTAGCAGAAAGAGAACACAGCAGGCTAAAATTTAAATCTGTTCAGCACAAAAACCTCCTGCCACTGAGACCACAAATCATATCAGTGCCCATTTTCTTCCCCCCCCCTACACATGACCCACTTCTGTTCCACACAAGAGACCGCATTTCATAAATCACTTTAATTGTAATCACAAATTTTGGCTTCCTTAATTCATTAACCATAGTCAACTGCGTCACTGGTTCAAGTAGCTAAAGTTATCTAATTGGTTAACTGAATATCAGTGTTTATTGATCGACATGTTAACTCACCACCTCAACATTCCTGTGTTTAAACTGTCTCACCAATCACATTATGACATTTATTTCCTGACAGTTTTACAGTTGTGGCAAAACTAAAGCTCACCAGACAACAGCCAGGATTTCCTACTGTATTGGCACACTGTTTATATTGAAAAAAAAAAACATTAACTCTTGATTCATGTGAGAAAACACTAGTCTTATTCTGAATCAATATTTCTACATTTGGAGAAGCTTTTTAATGTTTCTTTATTTAGAAATTTTAAGATAAGAAGTGCAGTAATACGATTTACTTTCCTAGTATAGCTGAATAATTGTGATAGTCACGATTATAATTTTGACCATCACCATGCAGCACTACATTAAATATATTCCATGAGATGTGTTCAACTACTAGGCATTAAGGATATGATCATATCATCTAGACAGATTGAGGGCACAGAAATGCCCTGTTCTGTACTTTGGCAGGAAACAGGCAGCAACCACTGATTTAGCGCACTATTGAAGAAATTTGAAAAATAATTAAAAATGAATCATATTAAAAAGCTTCTGCTTTTATAGTCAGCTATGGAGTAGAAATGACACTAGGAAATGGCGACAACAGCTACTTGACTACGGATTGGCATGGGCATGTGAAAATCACACACGCACACACACACACACACACACACACACACACACACACACACACACACACACACACACACACACACACA
>JAQQZR010000003.1:7808338-7827424 GCA_030068235.1 Notoglanidium macrostoma
ACACACACACACACACACACACACACACACACACACACACACACACACACACACACACACACACACACACACGCCTGTCAGCCCAGCCTAAATATGAGAGCATGAGAGCGGTCAATTAGGGCAGCCAAAGCAACAATCCATGCAATCCTCACAGGTTCACAATCAATCGAGCAAGTCATTTGTCTAATTAAAGAAACCCCTCTTAATCATCTGCCATCCACAAGTGACGTTCGGAAATGCTCGTTCAGTGTATGCAAGCACGGTCACATCTGGTTGATCACTCCCAGTTGAGTGTTTTCACGGTTTTCCGCAGTGTTCATACTTGGCATGCAAAGCAATACTCAGGAAATTTTATAAAATGAGTGCCAAACAAAATGTCTGGGCTCCTTTATTGTGTTTTGTTGCCACACTAAGACATTAAGAAAGTAAAAAAAAAACCACAATTCTAGCAGAAAAATTCCACAACAGGAAATATCTAATGAATAACCAGTAATGCTTTTTTTTTTTTTTTCCCCCCATTATGAATTATCTATTGTTTGAAGACTTGCACATGCCTCAGATTTCTTCAATTCATACCCTTCTTTGACAGATTACTGAGACACTAAACTTCTCTGCTGCAATGAATCACTTTTTCCTTTACCCCTCCGACAGCAGTTCTTGCTACCGCAAAGACATCTACTTTGTTTGCTGTTATCTTAGCCTAAATTGCCAGAATTATTTGAATCAATACAGAATTAATCCATGAATATAGGTTTTTAATAGCAAACTCGGAGACCGTAAAATTGGCTTTGATAATATGCTCATCTTTTCATTCTCTGAAATCTGTAGCGAATTTGTTTTCCTCAGCACAGCAGTCTGTGCTGAAGTATTAGCCTGGGGAGTCAGAAACCTAAACACGTCAATCAGCAGGCGAATGTCACGATTCACCAGTCAGAGTTTGCGTCCATAACCTTATATGGATATAGCTGAACTCTATCCGGCCAGTTAAAGATAGGATGACGGGCAGCTGGCTGGCCTGAGGCCTTCTGAGAGTCCAACAACCTCGGACACGTCTGTTAACGGCTGAGAGTAGCTTTGGGCTCGCAAGCACCTGCAGCTCCCCTGCATAGCAGCAAAGTGAAAGGGACTGGCGTGTGTCACTTTTCTGGCTGGATCATGTCCCCTGAGAAAGAGTCTTTGGACAAACAGGCCACGTGTGGCCACAAGCAAGCTGAAAACCATAATGACGAGCAATAAGAGTCAGGCGAGTTTGTGCTTAGCACTGGGCATCAGGATTAATAGGCGCTAAAATTTTGAGAGGAAAAAATTCATGCAAGAATTCATTCATTGCATTCCATCAGGTTCATCAAAGGAACCACTGCTGTTTAGGACACAGTAAAGACTTGATCATAGAAATAACTCCGGATGGCCTTTGGAGCCTTTGGCTGCTCTTAAACACAGGTCACATTCCATACGCCTCAGCCTGGCCTGCACATGTGCACGAGAGCTGTTAAAATGGCCGAGGCTAGTGCAACAGAGGCTGGAATTTGCACACACTACTCTCCAAGTCATCGAGGTCATGCTGCTTGATGACGGAGGTGGACTTCACTCACTGAACTGGACTCAAATCCTGACAGCTTGAGAGCAGTACCTTGTGTGAGAGCTTGAACTTCATACTTTTATTGACATGACACAGAGGAGTTCACTGCACCACATGAGTAAACAATGCATTCAGATATCATGAATGACTGGATAAGTGAAGGAGAAGGAGAGCTAAGAGAAGACTTAAGGGGAAAAAGAAACCGAGCAAATCACAGGATGGATAATAAGAAGGAACAGAGTTTATTCCTCAATATGCTTGGCAATTCCCAGTTCCTCAAAGCTTAAAATATAATGCAATTTAAGCATCTGCTTTGCTGTTCAATTGGACAGCTGTGTCCACCATCAGGATCTCCGTAATCTGCCCAATTCCATAACAAATTTATTTCCTTTTGCCATGCAAGCCAAGTACTTATGCTTCACATCGCTTTAGAAATCATAAATTGTATGAGCTAAATGGATGCCGGTTAAAAAAAAAAAAAAAAAGACAAAAAGACACAAAGACAAAGGCATATTTGGGTGGACTACTTCACAATCATTTCTAAACACAAGAACTGCTTTAAGGACTATAACTATATCAATTCCAATACTAAAAAATACCAATAAGGCAGAAAACTACCATTCATTTTGAGCCTGAAGTAGGTCCAACAAATGCCTGCCATAATCACAAAAAAATACTCAGATGTCCGTTTAGTTGCCCAAGTCAACAAGTGGTGGAGCGTCAGTGAAACCAATGGAGTGTATTTTGTAAAGGTACTGAGGAAGTCAGTGTGAATAAGAGGATATTAACATACAGTAATAATGCGCTGCTTGGATCATTATCCACAATAACATATCACTGTAATAAAACGATGGTGGCATTGCTCGAGTCATCAGTCTGTGGTGAAATAGTTCCAGCACCTGCTCTGCGTTATCTTCTGGAATATATACACTGCAGAAAATGAGATGCCATTCAAACACTCGAGTGGCTCCTTCCATTTCCGGCCTGTCCTTGGCAATGCTATATTTCATAAAAGAATCTAACCAAAGACGATAGTGATGATGACAAACTGAGGCAACAGAGGCGCAAACACACTTTAGCTTGATGGATGCTTCTCTCCAGCCCATTCCTCTCAGTGAATCAGTACTAATGTGGTGGTAAGGGAGGATATTCTCTTATTCCATTTCTCTCTCGCTCTCCCTTTCTCACGTGTTCACTCTCAAGAGACCTGGACTCCATTAGAGTGTTGCCAGGGGCATGAAGGAACGGAGCCCTCGCGCGGACAACACTTCCTGCACGAGCAGAGGTCTCAGCTTGGTGAGAAAGACGGAGAGACAAGAATGGGGGAGGGGACGAAAATAAGAGAGAGGAATGGATTGGAAAGACGGCATGAAATATTCAGTGCAGCTGTACAGACTGTAAGTGGAGAGAGAGAGACACAGTGTTATTTATATGAAGTTCAAGGAGACCAACACCTTTTTGTGCTACTGAGGCCTACAACAAAATGACCTTTTTTTTTTTTTTTCCCCACAAACACAGCAATTCATTAAGCACTGGTACTCCAAACTGTAAGCTACAAGGTTACAGCCAACAAAGTGACCCTAAACTTTAGAAAACATCTTGGCCATTACTGGAGTGTACAGACTAGTCATAACAAGAGAATGTCACTGCAGACCTGATATATATATCCTGGGGTTGATATCTTTCAAGTACAGACTGTAGATTCATGCAGTCTATCAGTGACCGTAGTGTTCAGTGATTACAAAAAGTGAAACACAGTGATACCCCCTAGTGAGTGTAATGAATGAGAATCAGCAGGATTATTTACTCAACATCCTTTTCTCCAGAAAAATGACTTTGGAGGTCAAAACTACAAATAGACTGACTAAGCATACATTGTTCAATCAAGAACAAATTACATAAAAGGACAGCGGACATTAAGTGTTTTTTTTTGTTTAAGTGTTACACTTTGCTGTTTATCACGCTTGGTGTTCAGAGGAAACATGGCATGAAGCCAGTACAGCACTGATAACCTTAAAAACTTCGAAATCATGAATGCAGCAACCCATCCGTCTTTAAATGTGTGCGTGTGTGTGTAATAGTTTGCCCCACATCATTCTTCGATGAGACCTCAGGTTATAATGCATTGCTCAAGTTTCATTGTTGATCTACTGGTAGATGACGGATCATACACCATCACAAGAATTATAGTCCTGTCAGATGGCTAGCTAGACTGGGGACAGTTGTTGCCTGGATTATCACCATGTCTGGATTCAGAAATGTTTGTCTCTTTCCATCTCTGGCCTTGTAAAAGATTGTCTGATGTAGTTCCACAGAGACATGCAGAACTCATGAGAACAGGCCCGGAGATTTTAATTCAGCCTGACTTCTCTGCCAATCCCTTCACCGACAAGAGACACTTTGCCCTTTTTCAAACCTCAGCAAATATCAGTGCCCTCCTGCTGCTCATGTAATGACAGAAACATTCAGTTGAATGGGCAGTTCGGAGTGCAGGCAGCAGCACGAGTTCATTTCCTCGTGCTGAAAAGCTGCGGTGGTTGGGGCGGTTGGTGTTGTTTTATCAGTAGATTTGAGCTAGCTTGAGCTAGATTTCTTTCCAGCATCCTTATTGTGGAAACTAACATGCACACAAAGCTCCTTTCTATTGTTTTTTTGCAAACGTGTTCGAGTGATTACAATCTAAACTCTTCCAACCATCACAACCTATCTTTTAACCTGGAGGAGGTCCTTATGCCATGTCGCCATGTCGTTCTTGAGGAAAGAGGCAAGAAATGATTTTATGCATTTCTATTTGAATGAAGGCGTTTGTTTTGTTCCGAGGGGTAGTTATCAGGAGATAATACCAGTTATTAGAAATCACAGACCTTTTTTTTTTTTTTTTCCTATTGTTATCAGTGCCAAAAATCCCTTATAGGTCAGGCCCTATTTGAAACTCAATTCAGCCCAAGGCCTGGGAGAGGCAGAGAGGTACAAGCCAGCCTGGCCTGCTCCGACAAGCAGAGAAGGAGACGGGAAGAAAGACAGATAATGACACTGATGAAAAAAGAAAGAGGAAACCAAAGAAAGCAGGCTGATACCTCTTTTATCCTAACTCCCCTCCAGCATGCTACAGTCTCCCTGTTTAATGTGAAGTTAAGATCTTAATGGTGCATTAGCTGGTACTTTTATTGTGTTTGCGGTTGTTGTATTCATCCTTATTTTTGTGTTAAGGTTACTCTTTACACACCTCTACTGTAATTTCTATTAGTCTTGAATACCTCAATTCTCAAAACGATATATTTGTCACTATCCTATGATGATACTGCCATGCTAATGCACAAGTCTTGCGTAACTTGAGAGAGAAAGATAGTCCAAAGGGCAGAGCAGGCAGCTACAACCTGGTTTAACTCCTTTGCACCAATGAGGCACTTTTGTGATAAGGACACTAAATATAACTCAATGGGGAGAGAAGTGCGATGACAGCTATTAATCCGTTGCACCAGTGCATAGCGCCTTGTAACCGATAGCAATTGAGGCTCCTTCTTTCAGCTATTGGTGGCAACCTTCACCACTTCACAGCAACACACACCTTACACATGCCACGACCTTCACCCAGTTGCATACTACATGCTTTTTATGCCTCGGACTGCTCACTGCAACTCTTCCATACGTTCCGGTTACGCCACTACACACATTATAGGATTTCAAGCAATGAAACTAAAAACACTGGAAGAAAAAAAAAAAAAAAAAAAAAAAAAAAAACTGAGCAGAACGGTGCATGCGATAATTTGTCACTATTCCTTCAATGAATTCAAAGCAATATGATCCATATTAAATATGTAAATATGGTATCATGTAACGGTACAAACTACTCCTCTGAGACTGGTTTCTCCATTAATGCATAAAACAATTCTTCTGATGCTTTTTTTAAACAATATTTTCATAGGCCAACAAAGACTCTAACACACTCCATTCCACCATAGTGTTAGAGTTGGGTTTTTTTTTTGGTGACTTTGGTTTCCGTGGTAACGTCATTAATAAAGATTTCATTCCAGTCACCAATGCCATCGCTTCAGCTGTCGTCGATAAAGTCCCTATTAGCCAGCGAGCCAATACGTGGTTATGGGAATAGTAGGGACAGCAGTGAAGAACCTTGGGAGCTTTCTTTCTGAACCATGTGGTTCCTCTGTCTGAAGGGTCTGTTAATTTACCAAACTGTAAACAAAGCGTGTAAGATTCCTTATCCTACAATGGACAAACACTTTGAATGTAGTCGACTGCCCAAATAGCAAACACACTCCCCTTACCAAACACGTACGCACACAGTCATTTTCAACAATGCAGGTGCAAACACACAAACACATTCACTACAAGGAATCTCTTTCATGCACACGTGCGCTCGCACACATCGAAATGTGCACAAAAAGATGCAATTATGACAGCAGTACTGCTTCCTCCTTCAGAAACAAACACTCAATTCCCAGCTGCCATTTCTCATGCTTGAGATTAAGGCTAATTGGCCTGTTAATTGGGCTGATGGTGCAGGTGTTTATGATCTACATTTACACTATGGATTGCCAAGGACAAGTACAGCACACAAGGGTCACTGATTACTACCTATCTACATCACCTCGGTCCAAAATATTAACCCAAAAAAATCTGTCACTATGTCAATCATAGTGATTTGGAATACTACATGCATACCACAAAACAGACAAATATACAAAGCCAAGAATCCTATGTAATAAAATGCCCGTCACTCTCTGACAGATGAGTTCTCCACACACATGTTCTACACTTGTGCCAGAACATCTGGTCAAGTAGCGACAGCGAACATACAGACACAAGACATTCACACAGAACAAGTCTCGTCAACACTTAAACGGAGATTAAATTTCAAAACACACATACACTAATTAGTCACTTTAATAGGAACCCATGTACACCTGCTTATTTATGCAGTTATCCAGTCAGTTAATCATGTGGCATGAGCGCAGTGCATAAAATCATGCAGATACAGGTCAAGAGCTTCAGTTAATATTCACATCAAACATCAGACTTGGGGAAAAATGTAATCTCGGTGACTTTGATCGTGGCACGGTCGTTGGTGCCAGATGGGCCGGCTTGAGTGTTTCAGAAAGTGCTGATCTCCTGGGATTTTCACACACAACAGTCTCTAGAGTTTACACAGAATGGTTTAAAAAACAAAAACATTCAGTGAGCATCAGTTCTGTGGGTGGAAACGTCATGTTATTGAGAGAGGTCAGAGGAAAATGGTCAGGCTGGTCCATACTCACAGGAAGTCTAAATGGACTCAAATAACCACTCTTTACAACTATGGTGAGCAGAAAAGCATCTAAAAATGGCAAACCTCAAAAAATGTCTGGCCTTCAACAGCAGGAGACGGCATTAGGTTCCACTCCTCGCAGCCAAGAACGAGAATCTGAGGCAAAAGTGGACACCAACGTACTGAAACTGGACAGTTCAAGAATGAAAATCACTGGATGCTATTGCTGCCAGATGATTGGCTGATTGAACAATTGCACAAGTTAACAGATGTACAATTGTTCCCATTAAAGTAGCCAGTGAGTGCCCTACTTAACATAACCTTGGCAAACTTGGAACGAATGTAAAATCATTTGAGGGAATAGGTTTATGTTTTCCTAGCAAAGCTGTCAAAAAAGTCCAAAATGTTTGAATATTTGCCAGAATTCAGCTGCAGTGACGTCTGGCAAGTTCTCCCATATCACCGCATAAATGGGTGCATGTGGACATGCCACTAGTAAGGAGCATTTTCATGCATTTTCATAGAAAAAGTAAGATTTCTCATAGAAATGGAAGGCGTGATGGATCAAAATCATGGTCTCGGTCACCTTTCCATTGTTACAGGTCTTAGAGGGACAAGCCAAGATGATTGCAAGACAGCACTGAACCTCTGCTTGTAGTTTGTATTTTACTTGCTGCACCGGTTTGCCCTCATCAACACTCATCACCACAGAATATCTTGATTTGATGTCAGAGGCTGATGGAAACAGAGGGTAGACTTCAGCCAAGGGAATCAGTGCATCATAGACTAACCCAAACAAGCAAAGTAAGCAAACCGCCCACCCATCAACTTTTGCCCACCTGCTCATTATGTCTATTTGTGCTCAGCTGACAATAATAATAGTGCTAATATTAATGAATAATATTAGCTATGAGATGAGCTAGTAATATTTTGCAATGAAATGGCCAAGCCAACCATTTAAACAGATTCTCTCTCAGTGGTGCAATAATAGGCACTAATCTAGTTTGTTTGACTACATTCCAAAACACATACAACGGTTAAAACAGTATGTTCGAATATCACAGCGCTGTAGAATCCGATACTGAACCAGTAAGAGAGAAAACAAAGGAGAGCAATCCTGTAGTGCTTGTCGATGCTAGTTCTACGATGCGGACTTGGCGTTTCTGGGTCTACTGCTCCACAGATTTATAAAAACTACAGCAGAATCTATGGGACCACTTGCCCCTTTAAAGAGTAGGGTCACTTGTAAATCAATACAATAAGTTCCTCTGACTGATCACCTTTATCCTAACAACTGTATCCTGAGGAGAGTGGATGACCCTGCCCCTTCCACAGGGCACATGTTTTGACGAGTATGAAAGGGATGTAAATCATGCTATGGCCTCACAGTCACCAGATCTGACTCCAACTAATTACCTATGGGAAATTTTATAATAATAATAATAATAATAATTTCAGACCGCTCTCTCCACCAGCATCATCCATCCATTATCTATACCATTATCCGTTAAGGGTCACGGGGAAGCTGGGGCCAATCCGATCTGAACTCAGGCGAGGGGCGATGTAGAGAGGTTGCCTATCTCAAATAGATGAACAATCATTCACACCTATGAGCAAGTAAGAGTAGCCAGTTGACCTAATCTGCATGTCTTTGGGTTGTGAGATGAAACCAGAGCACCTGGAGAGAAATCCACACAGGCACAGGGAACACCTACAAAGTCCACACAGAAAGGCCCTAATCGGTTGACAGGTTTGAACCCAAAGGCTGAACTGTGAGGCTGCGAGGGGACAGTGCTAACCTTTGCACCCCCATGCTGCTCACCACCACCACCACCAAAACATTAATGTATCATCTACAAGAATGATGATTTAACACTTCAGTACAGTTCCAGAGACTTGTAGAATCTATGCCAATACACATTGTTCTGATAGCTTGCTGTGGCCCAACACAGTGTTTTACTAAAAAGACACTACATATTAGTTTTTCCCTTTGATTTGTCACCCATCTGTATACATCTGTATACACCCATATGGTATAACACTGTGAGAGGTGCGCTCTATACACACTATGCTGCTCTAAAACAATTCCTTGGCAACTTAATATTCTGTATCCAAGAGAAACAACTATTGGTTTTAAAGTGAAATTATTATTAAATGTGCCATGTGTGTAATTGCAACTATTGAAAAAATACAAAGCAGGTTTAGAGGAAATTATGGCTTTCAGATGTCTCCATTTCTGTAGTCATCAATCCCTCTGCAGTAGTTATTGGCCTTAATCTCATAACCTGCATAAAGAAGAGTGAAACCCAGAAAAACTGGTGTAGACCTGAAATGTTTACATGACAGGTGGCCAATTAAATATTGTAATTGCTTGGTCTAACTTAAGTTTAATTCTCTTCCACCTCCTATTGAACCAGCACCAAATAAACAAGCCCCTGAACAACTATTTCAGCATGAAGAGGGGTGTCTGGTATTATTCTACTGCTTTTACACAGACGGGTCATTCACAGTGGTCGGTGTTACTCCAGAGGGGTAAACAAATACCAAATCTGAACTCCGCGGACCACACCCGATCAAACCCAAGACTGACATCACGGTGTGTTCAAGGTATTGTGTATTAGTTTAAATTCACCCCACAGAGAGGGTTTAATACAAGCCTTGAAAGTCTTGTTTGTAGACAGAAATCTCTGGCTGATACTATGCAACATTTAGTTCTGGTCCACTAATTCGATTGGTCATGCAGCATACCAAGAGTGCTTATATTTACTATACCCGGACTGGGACAATTCACTCTGTGGATCATGGCACTCATCTGTGTTCACCACATAAAATTCCACTTCCTAGTTCGAAACTGTTACTACAGTAGTGTTAGCGTCATCAGTGGACATGGCAAACATGGAATTTAACCTTTGACTTAAAATATGAAAGATCGCCAGTTGAAGATGAAAAGGCTTGAACGGATGCCACTTTTACCAAAAGCATCTTTAACAAGAATGTGCAAGTTAATGTGAGCTAGCTAACAAGCTGGGGAATGCGCTATAAAGTAAGTGGGGCTTCTTCAGGACCCATTTCCACTTGGGAAGCATATAATAAACACGTTTGGCCATATTGTGTCCGAAATATAACTTGATGTTAATTTCTTGTATATAGAACTGTATAAAAGCAATATCACACTCACGATCATGTAATTATACTGAATATCAGCATGGCTGTGATTACCTATTGCCGAATCACAGCCATGCAGATATTCAATACAACCCAACTCTTGCTAATGCAATATTGCTTAAATATATTGCAGTCCAGGTAAAGGATTGTTGCTAAACGACACTAGGCCAGAAACAGCACTTTAACACACCTGCCTGAACTTATCAGCTAATCATCAGGGCCTTCATGAATTCATTCAGATGTGTTGGCGCAGGGAAAACATAACACTGTGTAATATCATGACCCCCAGGTCTAGTGCGTGACACCCGTACTGTGGAAAGAACAGGAGCTGCCGGAAAACTGTGGAGAAAGTGGCTCGGGTAGGAATAGTGAGAATGTATTGATCTGAATGGGGGTTAACGTGGCTTTAGGAACAGCTGAGCAGCAGCAGCAGCTCATTAATGGGTTTTGGCTTCTTAAAGGGTGTTGAGGATGGTGAGAACATGCCCGGACATGCTGCCGTTTTTCTTGAAGGAGGGGAGTGATGACTCCGTGCTTTCAGCTACTTTTAAAAAGCACAGATATTCTTAAGGGCCACATGGCTTCACATAAGACCTTGCACCAACATCCGTAACGGGTGATCGGATCACCAGTGCACAGTGCTAAATGCAGGTCTAAATGAGGTCAAATGTTTCATGTGATCCAACCACTCAAACTAATTTGGGATGCAAGTAGCCACATTGCATTTGTAGCGTCAATGGCAATGAATCCTGATACGTCCCAGACATCAAAGGACTGCCTGGTCACCAGTGTTGCCAGGTTTGTGGTTTTCACACATAAACAGGTTATTGTTGAACTGTCCACGGTCACTGTTGATACATGCGGAGCTTAATTGTATTGTCCATTGGATTGAGAATTTTAAAGTGGCTACGTTAAATTGGTTAAACGTTATATACAACCGTGCATACCGGCCATGCAGCCTTCCGAGTACTTATTACCGTTCTCAACACTCAACCACTACTACATGAATGCAGACTAGTTGGAGAAGTTAACTGTTAACAGAAATTCCTTATTTCTACAATTTAATGCTGCTTCATTAAGAAGTGATCTAGGACATTACTAATTGTTATAATTAATTTTGTAATAATGGTCTTGGTGCTTTACAATAGTATTTAGGTGTGGGAAGGACGTATTTTGAATTTGGCAGCATACGGGACGGCACTGCTGAAGAAACCATTTCCATTAATATATTATGGCAGAACTGCTATAAAAGCCATCAAGTACACATTTTCAGATAACATGCAAATAAATCTTTCATTTGTGTGATTGTTGAAAGCACACAGAAGGTCATTAGATGAATAAATCCTGCACAAAATGCAAAATGAGATGAGCAAAGCTTTTATCGACTGATGTAAGTGGCGGATGATTTTATTAGGAAATGCCACCCAATGGCTAAAAATAAACCGTTTATGTTTTCATTAGGTTTGTAAATCTGGGTCTTGTTTTAAACGGAAGTCATCAGTGGAGACATGTTGGAGACGTATGAAAATACCTGGCGTGAGCGGTTGTCCATCTCGGCTGTTCACTTGTGATTGGTTTTTATTGTATAACAAGTCTAAACAGGGTCATAGTTCAAGAGACCATTCGATGTAAATGTAAAACAAGAATTAAAAACGGTGCAGGAGATTAAGAAAGGGACGAAAACTAAGAGCAAGCTAACGATGAATGAGTCATTCTTGTGGGAGAGAGTGCAAGCGATACACCTGAAGTTGCAACAGCGTCATTTAAAGATTTTTTTTTTTTACTTGTTGCCACAGCGACCATCTCTTACTGCAGATAGCTGAAGAAATGTTTCCTATTAATTTGTTCATTGTGTGAATCGAGCAGGAGAAAAATATTCTCATTACATGCACAGCATTTATACATTTGCTGTCAGAAATACAGAAACTAAAAGTGAAAGGGTGAAAATAGTGTGTGTAGGAGTGAGAGTGTGTTTCGCTTGCTATGTCACACTAGACTCTGGCTTCAGCTGTTGCAAAAACTGCCCTGTGGCAGCCAGAGGTTGGAGATTCTTTGTGCTTGGTTGTCCATTTTAAATGGGCAGTCAGACAGGGAACACCATTAGGCCCATCTGCTGTCTCCTTACCACAGCAGAGCAGCTGCCCACAGACTTACTGAAACCATTACCAGCACTCCAAGTCAAATCTTGACCACCCTAGCAGAGGACAATATTAACAAGATGGAAGCCAATTAGAGAATCTCAGCTTTCCAGGAACATTGCAAGTTTAAGAACAATGACACCAGTATCAATCCCACATGGCCCGATCCCTGGTGTCAAAAGCATGAAAAATTTCCCTGGAATAACACCCAGCCAAACGAGACCGATCTTCAACTGCGTTCAAGCAGCAGGAAACTGCCACAAACCTCCTCTTCCGACCCAAAGAAATAGGAAAGCAGTTGGTAACCAACCGATTGGAAGCTCAGAGACTCAAAGCGGCACTTTCTTGAGATCCCGCCAACTAGCAATCTACACATTGTAAAGAGACTTTTTATAGAAAGTGCTAGCTTTGCATTAGTCAAAGTAGGTCAATGTGCCACTATTGGGAGTGTGGGTGAAAGATTTTGTCCTATTTGTAGGATGAGATTGTGTAAATGAATAAAATTGTAATTTTTCAGTGTTAATCCTAGGTTTATCCTGCTAAATAACTTTGCATCGCTTTAGTATGCCTCCTCTAATTCTATCAGCATGTTTTTACAATCTCACGCCTGGCACCGGGCTCTCACTACCGCAAATTTTCCCAGGCCTATTTTGAGGCATGCTGTCCACACCTTCATCTCTTCAACCAGTCAACATGTTTATGAGGCAGGTTTTCTGACACCTTAACTAAAATGATCAGTTTTGTAATGACCATCATGAAGGAGGTGCTCAAAAACATTTCATGCACTGATAAAGACACCCATTAATACTCTGTGCCCCTCACAGGCCCAGTGCATCCCATTAAAGCTAATCACATTATATCTTCTGTGCTCTTAAGAAGCGAGAAATGTAAAGCTGTACAGTAACCTTCATCTGTTTCTGCTGACCACCGAGAGACCCTGTTTGGCAGGAGGCTCTCCCTTAAAAGTGCTGTAATCCCACAACATGTACTGTGCACGCCGAGGTCTCCCTTTTCTCATGTCTGTATAATCGATCTGCATTCACTGGCTTCCACTGTTCACCCAAAGCTGCCATCCTTCCCATAACTAACCTCTCACATAGTCGGTAATCATCATGGGGGATCTGAAAGGATTACACTGATGGTGGGCAGTTTGCTGGACGGGTTCAGGCTGTGAACAGCGCATGTCCAGAATCTCATCCGAAGCGCCATAGCAAGAGGAGGCGCAAGAGAGGAGTGGATGTCTAGATCATTCCTGAGATACAGAGAAACCCTCTTAAAGCCCTCTTGAGCACAGTGACCTTGAAAGGCTATTTTTACAGTGTCATTCACATGGGGGAGGAGAAAAAGAAGCAAGGCCTTTGATAAACCTTTACACATACTGTCTTTTTGGAGTATAAACATTAAAAGGAAGTGGAGAAGAAGAGCAGTAGAAAGACTGGTCCAAGCTCTTTTTCTGCCAAAAAAGCAACTGCTCCAAAGCAATTAGAGGAAAAGAAAATATGTGAAGGTTAGAGAAAATGGAGGTGTGCATTAGAGGATAAGGTGAGGAAATTTAGGACAGAAATCTTGAGTTTTAGCAAAAGCTATAAAAACCCTACAAAAGCCTAAGAGATGTCAGGTTTAATAGATATAAAGTGAAGATTTAGCCCACCTGGTGGGTGCTTGATTGCCTTTAGGTTGTTATATTCTCTGCTCACTTTCAAATGCTTGTCAGAAACCAGCACAGCATAATTTAACCCCCGCAGAGCACCAAACCGACAAAAAACCCCTTAACAATATTACAGCTGCAAATGTGATTAAACATATGCCTTAAGATGGGACAGCAATGGTGCAGAAAATGTAATCAAGCAGGAACTGAACCCAGCTAAAACTACTCTGTATGGTATTTTTGGGATTCAACGGGACTAATGTTTTATATGCATAGTTAAATCCAACTTCAGAAGTGGTCACTTGAGCAAAAATGGCCTGTTTTCAGTTCTTATACTTCTGAATCTATTTGATGCAGTTTTTAAATACAGTTAACCTATGGTTAGAAAACTGTACCGATATGGTTTAAGTCATGGTACTTCAGGTAACCGTCGGTATACCTCCAGGTTCTGTGTTTGGCCCATTCCTCTTCTTTTTGTACACCAGTGTGTAAGAATAGTCATCCATCCTGATGATAACAGTATACTGATGATGCTCGTTTCTACGTATCCATCCTTCAAGCAGAATGCCATGGTCTCAGCACACCTTTCTGTTCACCTTACACACAACCAAAATGAAGGCCCTCTACTTTTAACATTTCTTTTCCCCCCTTTTTATGCATATGCCTTTATGATTGCATGATTATTAAGACGCCTATAATTACTGCTTCCTTAATGCATGCACCGATTTCAAATGTTCCACTTTTGATAAAATACCGAGGTCAGAGCTCTAGCTCCCAGTTTATTCTCCGCAAGCTTAAAGGCAGGGCAGTGGAATGATTCAAGACAAAAATATGTTCTGTGTTCATGTGGATGATCTGTGCCGTGTCAGACAGTGTCACGTACTTTCATGGCACGAAATTTGTCAGCAGATCAGCTCGGAAAATAAATCAAATTCAATTCAGTTCTGATGAAGCATTCCGGGCCAGAACAGGTATATCCCTATCTAAATATTTTTAGACATTGGTCGTTTCTATTAATCAGTCATTGGCTCCAGATTGTCTGAGAGATAAGGTTTTAAGTTATTCAGGTGAAAAGCTCCAGAGAAAGACATTTTACAGTTAGCAGTATGGGTCGGTGCGCACTAGTGTCTGAATGGCAAGTTAAATAGAACAACAGTGTAAAACCATTTACTGTATAACAGATTTTTGTCTTTTCGAGAAAGACGTTGGGGCATGTCACAAGTATGCACTGTGCTGAAGGTCACTGCAGCAGGAAGGCTGAAAATGATGATCTGTTATGCATTCCTGCCATAACAAAAAGTCAGTGCAAGCAGATAGAAAGCAGCAGTAAACCCTCAGCCAATGATGGATTTCCAACATTAAGCCATTTTTAAGTATACATTTTTATGCAAGTTCTGGGCAGTTCTGTTCGGCAAACAAATCTGACACAAAATTCTGACCGTGGACGTCAGACGCACACTTTCAAAAGACACTTGGTCAATTTTACTAATGAAGGCAACAACGGATGATCAACGTCTTTGACAAACACATAAAGACAGCTTCTGTGGGAGCACTTGTGAAAACACCCACACCTCCCTCCCCTTGAGTGTGTGCCTATGTATATTTTTGTCTCACCTTACATATTGAAATGTGATTACATTTGGATGTAAACCAGTGCAAATTAGCCACTCATAACATATTAGTATAAATTATTAGGCATTATTAACATCATGTTTAGTTCAACTGACTGCTTTATGACCATTTTTTAGTAGCGTGCCTTTGTACAAGCACTTACTCCAATTGTCTTTAGTCGCCGTTTACTTGCTTCTAATCAGTGCGGTTCGGTGGTATTCGCATTGATGCTGGCTGAACAGCAAATGCCCACCAGAATTATAAGCACCTTTATGAAAATAAATAAATAAATAAATAAATAAATAAAACACTATATAAAAAGAACACCGCATGCAATAAAGGATATTTTGAGCTTCAACACTTTGCAGAAATAATATTTGGTGACAACTTCCTGGGAGTGTCTTCGCACGTCTAATAAGGTTGAACACTTGTAGAGGGATCTTGGTCCACGCCTCCATGCAGCATATTTTAAGCTCCTTTATATTCATCCCTCTTCAGTACCAATTACAGGCTTTCGCTAGGCTTTAAAAACAGAGACTGAACTAATCACTGCAAAACCTTGCAGGGTTTTCTTTAAGCATTCTGGTGCTGATTTGGAAGTATGTATGGCCCATGATCTTGTTGAAATTTTCATAAGATTTCACTGACTCGATGTGCATCCAGGGCATAACAAATACCTGAATACTAATTACAGGATTTGCATACTGGTGCCTCAAACGGATAGCCTGGTATTCAAATATCTTGCTCAAGTTCTGAAAGGTCTAAAGGCTATGAAAATATTGGCATACTGATTTTTTATTTTTTATTTTTTTGGGTATATTGTTGGGATACTTGCTACTACTTGTTCAACCCAAGTCCCAAATCCCCACAAGATAACTAATGATGCCTGTGTTTTCATATTGCTGAGCAATTCTGTCTGCAATGACCAAAATAGAGACGACTAATGAAGGTCTTGAAATCACCGACAGGCTGACAGAGTTTTGAGAACACAGGTAACAGTAACGCTTGCTGGCAACCATAATAGGCTGTATGCGGTCACTGATGGAGCGACGCTGCCCCTTTCCTCTGTGAACTCCAGTACTATAATATTTGCTCATTTTATCGGTCAAGCTGTCAAAACGACCAAAATCACATCTATTTTTAGGTCTCGTTTCTGCTATTCTGATTCATACGGCCCTTCATATTCAACTTGCTGAGGGAAACTTCATAATTTCCCCAGAGCTATAAATAAGGCCCGAGTGCAGCAGTAATAAGCAATAAGACACTAAAACTGCTTGAAAATGGATTTTTCTGTGACACTGTCAAGTAGACAAGTTCTGATTTATAAACACAAACAAGCTTCTTATTTTTGCCATCGTCTCTCATGGAGAGTCTGGTACTACTGGAAAATAAGTACTAACTACAGACATGTAGAAGCCAAGGATTTTTGATACCGTCGTAGGAAAAGATTGAGAAGAATTCAGCACTGCTCAATCGACTTCCTCGAACAAGATCACATATCATTTATCAGTGCACACATAAATAACTGGGCTCAATTGAAGAAAAAAAAAAAAAAATGTATATAAGGAGGATTCATTATAAATTCTGACTAGGAAAGCAAGGTGTTTTCTCTTTCCCTCCCTGCTTTCTCTTTATTATCCTGAGACCACAGCATATGCATCACACGGGTCCTCAGGGAGAAGGCAGGCAGAACAGGAGGAGGCTCTCGGATTTCTCGCCACGATCCCGCTCATTAATCACACCGAGGGAACCTGGAGCGTGGGCTTCTGTTCGCCTTTGCCATCATGCCGATTTCTAGCAGTCCATCATTCATAAGGCTGCGGACGCCAAAATGCAACATGGACTAATTTCAATGCTGCATTCCCAGCCCCGTGAAGTAAATATGCGGTGGACAGAGGCTGTAATTGAGATCTAAAACATTACAACTTATCTGATCAAATGGTTATAGCCACAGGCGCTAGCACGGGGAGAAATGAGTGCTCAGATCTAAATAGTTCTGCCCAGGCACAAACAAACAAAGAGCCGCTCAGATGAGAACACAAACACACCCCCCCCACATCGCGCAACAACGTCTGGCTGTATTGTGCAGGGACACGGGCATAAAACGTACACCACAAAAGAGCTGAACCTAACTGCGGTGACAACGCTACCATTCATCAACCACAGCATGCCTGCCTGACAGCACCTCCCACTGTGTGTGTGTGCGCGTGCATCAGCGAGTGAAAAAACACTGAAAATTTATTCATTTGCATGCAACTGCATAAAACGACGTGCGAATCTGGTTCGGACGATAAGGCTTTCTTTCTTTGCAGACTTGCATACATGAGTGACAAACACGGAATATAAGAAAATGGATGATAAAGCCAGACTGACTTTCTAACGTGCCACGCGGGACCACAAATTGTAGAGGGCGAATGATGAAAACAAATCGCAGTTGATACAAACTAGGACACGTTAGCGCCATGTGTGCGCCATAAGGCTAATTAATCAATATTACCAGTACCACGGATTAAGAATTTAAGAGAAACATGCACCACGTTTCTTTTCTCTCTCTCCGGCACTTTAATAACTAGGAGTTAGTCATAACTACAACGCCAAAACTCACTTCCCTCATCATCCTCCATAAGCAGAGCACTCCATCAGTAGGGGTGGAAATCTCAGGACTTCACAATTTAATTCGATTTCAATTCAGGGTGCCGCTATGCGATTATAAAACGATTCTTTACACACCTTTTTTTTCTTTTTATAGCCCACATTATGATTTTTCTTTGCTACATTATAGCTTGCTGCATTAAAAAATAAATAAAATACTTGGCTTTATATTTCTATTAAGGGCTTTCGGGATACGTTTCACAGAACAAATGTTTTTTTTAATATTCGTGTATTTAAAGGCAAAAGAAATCCAGTTCAATTGTTTAAGATATCATACTCCACTTTTACTTGCATAACACGACCCAGGTTGATCAAACAATGCATTTCTTAACCATTTTCTCACTATGTGACACTGTATAGTGGATGAATGGTTAAATTTCAACCATGTAGGATTCTGAACCAACTCCTCTCCCTTACCCATCCCTTTCCAATCATGCATTTAAAATGTATGGTGGCCACCAGGTGCCCGTAGCATACTTCCAAGTACTTATATTCACACTCCCTTGCTTTTTCCATGCTAAATAATGAGTCTCCATTTCTCAACAATAGGTTCTCAAACTTGTTAGTCAGCACCAGCAAACACTGATTCTTCTTCCGTCTTCCGCTTCATCTTCCAAATGCAACACGCGGAAGACGCTCGGTAGAGGTTGGTCCATTCTGGGCTACTGTAGCGAGAGTTTGTATAATTCTAACGCGCTTTAAAGTCAATATTCGTTCTGACCACCATTCTTCTTCTTCATCACTGCCTGAACTCTCTTAGGCAAGCTTTCTCATCATTTCTTTTAGTAGTCTTCAGGAATAGTTCTCCCGGCTTCTTGAAGGACGTTCCAAAGCTCGTTTGGATGTTGGCTGCCTTTTGTTCCGTTCTTTGTCAAGGTGATCCCACACTGCTTCAATAAAGTCGAGATCTGGGCTTTGGCGAGGCAAATCCATGACTGATCGTGTTCCATCGTGTTTTTTTCTATCGAGGTATGCAGTGAGCCTGGAGAACTATTCCTCAAGACTACTTTATATATATATATATATA
>JAQQZR010000003.1:7827524-7846791 GCA_030068235.1 Notoglanidium macrostoma
TAATATATATATATATATATATATATATATATATATATATATATATATATATATATATATATATAAAAAAATAAAATAAAAATAAAAAATACAGGAAAGTCTGGCTCTCTGGAAGCAAAACATTAAGAAAAGAGGTGTGGTGTGTATTCTCTCTCCCTCTCTCTCGCATATATATGCATTAGTGTATATGAATGCACTAAATTTGCCTACGTTTTGACTAAATATACTTAATGTAATGGAGCACTTGGAATTTAAATGCATGTATTTTTCCTTAGTGTCCATGTTTATAAGATTTATGCATAAGCCCACGTAAAAAGTGTCATTATGACATTTTGTGCATGGAGGAAGAACCATTCAAGGGAGAACGTAAGGCACCTAAGGGTTGATTATATTTCCTATCCCAATCCAAATGTAGTTTGAAAACATTGCATGGAATCCAATTTTACTTTCGGCCCGTTGATTACGCTCCTGAATGAATAGCAGAGATGAATAAGAGACGCTGAGAAGTTAGCAGGGATTATGCTTTGGCAGGGTCGAGAGGACAGCTTGTGGAAAACGAACAACACAGAAACCGTAATCAGCCCTTGGTGGAGAGAGCAGGATTTGAAGCTGACTTTTGTGGGTGGATAATAATCTCAGGGATAATGAGATACACGAAGAAGAGCTTATGAGAGGTAGCAAAAGGTGGGAGTGCCCTTAAACTGGTGGAACCTCGCGAGAACGATCCTATGCACATGCATATGTCTCATAAAGGTTCCCGTTGAACTGTGTCATGCTAACGAGGCCTGTCTGAAACTTGTCAGCTCTGGAATGAGAGGAAGAAATGAGGACTCGTTGTTGTACAAAATGTCTTCTTAAAGTTCAAGGTTACATACACACACACACAAATATAACAGCTTACATGTGGGTGTGTAATTCAGTTAATACATATTAACCTGAAAGGTGGGCATACAATGTAGATGTAAGCAAACTAAATTATGTTGTAATGTTGTTTAATGTTAGAGGTCAGGGTTAAATGAAAGGGGAATTATCCGGGGGAAAGGGGAATGAACTGTTATTCAAAAACAGCTTGTACACACACACTGAACATTTATAGACATATCCAGGCTTTCCAACATGCAGGAATGGCTTGAAATAAGATTTGGGGGTGGGTTAGGATTAAACACTACGGAGACAATTTTATTACATGGACTTTAATGCCACCATATTATTAAGTCATTTGTAAGATTTTATTTTCTGACTGCGATTTGTCTCTTAAATACAAGAAATCATTCAGTTCAGCTTCATAACAACTGCACCCTTATATACAGTATAATATGTAACATACAACACTGTTCCTGCTAACCAAACCAGAATTTAAATGGTGACATCAGAGATATGAGTCACCAATTTTTAATCACAAGGTGGACAAAACTAATTCATCAGCTAGACCAAGTAAAAGATCCATGAAAGTGTTGCCCAGTCCAGTGTTTTGGTTGCCTTGAAGCTAGGCTAAAATGTTGTGCTGGCTAACATGTCATAACATAAGGTGAGCTAGTTTGCAAGTTAAATACTTTAATAATAAGAACAAATATGCTTATTATTCTCTTTTAACAAACGTTTCAATGTTGCACATTGTGTTTGCACCGTAGACAAGAAGCCAGCAAGGCGAGATCGGTCATTCTGTCCTCACGTCGCATTTAAACGAGATCACTGGAGTCTGCCCAGTGTCCGCATGTTTAACCACAATATGATGTGCAAGTTGTGTTATATCACCAAAAAGCATGTTTAAACTTTACATACCACATGAAAACTAGTTGGGGTTTTTTTTTTCTTTTTTTTTTTTTATGGGGATGAAATTCAATTAGAAATAAGTTTTTTTTTTTTTTTTTTTTTCCTGTTTGTTAAACCTACTGTTCCACCGAGTAATTATGAAAAAAAGCAAATAGCCCAGACACAAAATCTGCTTGTGCTCAGGCTAGAGATTTGTCCATTCCTGGATCAATGTGCTGATTTACTGCTTTGGCACAGAGTACATAGCAAAAAAAAAAAAAAAAAAAAAAGACGAAGAAGAAAAAAACAACCTGGGCCATCCTAGACAGCATCCAGGGAATATATAAATAGGCATGCGTCTGCATGTTTTCACTTTTATTACCTTACACAAATAAAGTAATGTCAGATTCTACCTTTTCACTCCGTGTTGAAGTCAAAGCGCATGGAAATGCAGAGAATTATCTGCTTTTCACAATCACAAGGCTAAGAAGCTCATTTGGGTATATTAAAGTGAACCCATTCACTTTCGCAGTCTAAAGAGCAGATGGCCAGGTGTTTCGCTGGATGAAGATATGGCTTCTATCCACTCCTGGAAAGTCCTCCATCTCTGTGAGGGGAGAGGTCACTTTCCCCCAGTCTTTCTTGAAACGGCGCTCATCCCAAGACTGCGGTGCATTCACGAGCCAAAGAAAACAGCCCTAAGCGCACAGCACTCTAATCAACCACTTCCATCCAGTATCCCTCCCCCTCTGTGCTCCCTTCAGCCTTTAGTAATGGGTATGAAACCCTGTGTGCTTTTATACGAAAGAGGAGAGGCATAGAAACAGCAAGCAAGAAGCAATCTGAGAGTTTGAGAGACAGAGAGAGACAGGGAACTATTAACATTAAAAGGGCTGTTTACCTTAAGTAAACATTTTGTCCAAGAAGGATCATGAGCCAACAATCTGCAATTAGGCCAAGCCACTTATAATCTGAATTAACGCAACGTCTAATCTATTGTGGCTTATCGGCTTGAGAGAGCATTACAATGTGTGGCCCATTGAGCCTGCCACAGGTACTAAAACTATTTGGCCGGTAATGAAAATTAGTGTCCGTGACTTTACTGCTACCATTACAGCAGAACAGATGCTGCTGTAACATTTAATGCACTCGCATGATAACGTAGTAATGTCCATTAGCAACTGGTCAGTGACTTTTTGTCGGTACTGTCCAATACTGGATTTGAAATAACACAACTATGCTGATAGAGGAGTCTCTCAGTTGAGTTGAGAGCATTTACATTTATTTTTTAGAACTGGGCGAGAAGACAATAAAGTCATCATTTAAAGTATAATTTATATAATATAAAAATAATGGCAGAATACACTTTTCAAAGATAACAGATATGCCAATGTTTCTAACAGTTGGAAAAAAAGAAATTGCAAACTGATTGGAGGCAGCTGATTTTATCTTTAAAATGATTTTTATTATTATTTTTTTTTAATTATTCAAATGTAATTTTATTCCAGTTTCAGTTCTAGGCAATATCATTACAGTGTTTTGCTGACAGTATGCTAGCAGAGTCCTAGATGTCGTGATTCATAACATTTATTACAGAACTGTATCCACACATTGTAATGATATTTGGGTTATATTGGTCGCCCCTATACTGGATGAATTGTACAAGTCACCCCCATTTTTTCCTATTTAACACAATGAGCATAAATAACAGGACTAATTATGCACCTCAATGAAAACTGCCATCTTTAGTATTTGATTACAGATCCAGTCATACAGTTCATGGTCTTGCAATCCATGTTTGCGATTATCTTCAGCAAGTGAAATGAATGACCATTTGGGTCAGGTGATTGATTTGGCCAGTCGAGAGCATTCCATTCACTCGACAATACAAAGCTACAGCCGATTTCGAAGTGCGTTCCGGCTCACTGGCCTGCTCTAGATAAAGTATTACCCATTAAGATGTGCGCCATTTGTTTGGATTTGTGTTAAAAACTGCGTTAAAATGCTTCAAAATGCTATCTTCGGAATTCATCTCGCTGTTGCAATTGGCAGTCACATCAATCATGCCAAGAAATCCTGAGCCACCAGCAGCCAGACATGATCAGGCTACCAGTGTTTCACAGATGAAGTGATATTCTCCGGATCATTGGCAATTCCTTTCTACTTTGGATCATTCTAGCTGGTTGAGAAACAAGCGAGCAGAAAAGTGTCCAATTACTTAGGGCTTCCAGGAATGGCTGTATAAAAGATTTAAATGCAATTGCCCTTAAATTAAAGGTAAAAAAAAAAAAAAAAAAGTCACCTTTAAATTGAAGGGTAATTACTTTTTTTTTTTTTTTATACGATTCACCCACTTCAGGAGAAAATGGTACAATCAGTGTACAATTACTTATAGTCTACACACTATGTTATGCCCTTGTATTATAAAGCTCTCGAGTAAATGTCATAGATGGGTATAATTACAGACTGACATGCACTATATGCCAATTACGCGAAACATTATAGAGTTTAACTTTTACAAGGACATAACAATGAAAGGAATAGTCAATAAATCTGTGCATCAAAAAAAAAAAAAAAAAAAAAAGGTTTAATATGCAGGCAGTTATATAGAACGGCCCAGTCTAGCAAGTGTTATTACCATTTGAGTGAAAAATCCCGAAGTCATACAAAATCATCCAGGGGTCCTAGAGGTGGAACATCCCCCAGCCACGCACATACAAACAAAGAGTCCCCCCCTGAGTGAACACAGTCTAGGTTATGTACGTACAAGGGCACTTGGATGGCTGCGGTCGGCAGGAACTGAGGAATGTGGGTAAAAGTCAAGGAGTACGGGTCGGCTGAAGCTCACTGGAGCACGAGTCTGTGAGCAGAACAGAGACCTTTAAAAAAAAAAAAAAAAAAAAAAAAAAAAAAAAAAAAAAAAAAAAAAGGCACCACTGTCCCCCTCCCTTTTTTTTTATTTTTATAAATTTTTTTTTTTTTAATAAATAAATAAACAGAAGTGGCGGGGGACAGTGGCATTTTAAAAACACTTAACAGCACACGCCCAAAAACTTTATCTAGTTTTATATGGGTAATTTGTTCTTTAATCACTTTTACTCAGACCTCATTTAAATAGTAAAGACTTATATGACATTTTCAGTATGTTGTTCTATATCATGATATAAACTATACAAAATCTTATAAAGGTTACGTAGCAAGATATGGAGCATGGATTTTATATACCTATAAGATATTATAAAAATGCATTAAGCTACTACAAAACAACGGCAAAAATGATCAAAAGCTCACTGCACCAAAAAAGCCTGTTTCGTTGAGTGAAACCCAACTGCCACGACATACATTTCACTGAACATAGTTTAACAATATCGTTATACTATTTTATTGACCAAGTAGAGCAGAATTAATACATCAATTCAAAAACATAGTGCAAACTATTTTAAGATGGAAACCATGTAGAACTTCCTGTTAGTAATAATACAAAAAAAATCTTAACTCAACACACTGTGTAATTTAAAAGGAAGAGACACTTCCATCTTAATATGAGCAGCATATTTCAAGTGATCCACGATGAAGGCATGTGGTCCGTTTCACAGTTTGTTTCAGAGAGTGACTTTCACCAACCCCCCACGATCTACGAAGCCTGTTCAGACTGAAGAATAAATCAGGCACCATTTAATGTCTAATAAGTGTGATTACCGCTATTTATTCTGTAATCACAAATCTATGCCTGAGCTTTTAAGGTCTGCAGTTTGAATCTGCATTTTGGGATGCAAATACATGAACCTGATGCGAAGAACATGATTAGGACTGGAGGGAGGGAAAAGCGTGTGACAATATACAGCAATCATGGGTTAAGATGCGCTGTGGAAAGCAGATTTGTCTCTCTGCCACACAGTCATCGCTGCCAAAATGTTTTCTGAATCAGCGAGAGGAGCTTCAATTTCTGTATAAAAAGACCCCCAAAAAAAATTTTTTTTTTTTTTTCCTGTTGCAGCCGTCGTAAAATTGCTCAAGATGCACATGTAGACGCAGTTGGCTATCATTTCAAACATTTCCGATCCCACACAGTGGGACAAAATCTGCATGTTTAACTTCATTAGCTACGCCTCAGTCAGAGGCCTATAGATCATGGCTAATTAAGCAGCTTAACATGGCTTTAAACCCACACGGAAAAATGATCCATCATCCTACTAAAGATTTTGATCCAACTGCATTATACAAACATGTACAAATAAATAAATACGAGTCCTCACTTTTCACGTCACTTAAATCCTAAAGATTAGCATAATGCACATACTAGACAACAATTACAGACATGCTAACAGGCTTGGGTCTCTGAGACCAAGCGGAATGGCAAAAGATGCCGCGACATATTAGCATTCATGACAGGAAAAGAGGCCTTTTGAAAAAATGGTTGTAATGTTGTGTCTGCAAAAGTGGTTCAGCGCAAAATGTACTATTGGTAGCATTTTAGCATAGCAATCTTTAGCGTCGTACAGATGTTATAATGACAATGACACCAAGTAGGTTTAGCAGGTCATGCATTATCAAGGTGCAAGGTGAAATGCATTTTAACATTGCAATGGAGGATTAGTTCCCTTTGAGGAAACGTGATTTTGTACACTGGAATGTGTAGTACAGTCTATAAGGTACAGTACACGTACATATAATCAATACAACCATTTATTAGTAGTGTACAGGTGACCGCAAGGATGCTCATGATAAGCATAGTATTAAGCAAAGCTGATATTTCAACGAGTAAAGACAGCCAAGTGAATGAACTCTTACTGTGTTCAGATCTGTAATTAGCCCAAATTTAATGGGCGGTGAGAAACGACGCACCTTGCTCCCCAGAGCTTCTCTCTCATGCCATTTCTTCTCTGTCTAAACACAGTCAGCTTAATTCTTTTTGTCCCGGTAAGTGACGACGCTCTTTCTTCACAGGTTTTGCGGGCAGTTTCGGCTTAGCCTGTTTGCAAAAGCAGGCGAGATTCCTATAGGGTTCGCTAAGGCGGGAGTGAACAGCAGAACGGCTTTAACCACCGCCTTCAGCACAACAGCACACTGCCTGCTGACATCACCGTGAACCGACAGCACGTTGGCTGTTTTGGAACCGGTTAGTCCTGTTGGCTGACATAGTAACTGCCAGAAACACACAATCCACCAAGAAAATGTACACATCTAGAAGTTTATGTCTCTGATTAGGGTTTTCCGTCTTAAAGTGCAAGAAAGCAAACGTGCTTAAAAGCGGATTCATCCGAAGGAAGGAGACTGCACTTTTATGAATCAGGGCTTTTTTCAATTTGTCGGATCAGTGAATAGACTGCAAATATCAGTCATAGTCGCTTACAAGCATTAGCAAGGCATGTGTTGAACTTTTCTGTGCCAAAATGTCAGGCTTACATCCTCAGCGCAGGTCACAGTCATCATTGCGCTAACAGGGTTAAAGCTCCGTCTTCGTTCTCCTACAGCACACTGTAGTGCTTCTGTTTTGAGGCAAGGGTGATGTTTTTCATAGTGCTATGAAGTCCAGCGGTGGAAACATACATGCTTTCATTGCTTCAGGCAGCAGAATAGTGGCACCAGCAGAGAACATTGTAGTCGGTCACAGTATCATTCCCTTCCTCCGTCTCTCCGTCTGCTGTTTTCGATATTCCTCCACGGCACAGTAAAAAGACCCGTCATGCCAATCTTCTAGGTATTACTCTGCTTTATTTACTAGGGTATGTCAAGTTTCTACAGAGGAGGGTATATCTAAGAGTGAAACAGATCCAGACCTGTTAAAGGCACCAGAATCAAACAGAAATTAAAAATAATATGAACAAAACAGCGAAGCAGAAGTGGCAGATCATGGCGAAAATAGCTACAGCTGCACGGTCAAAGGAGCCAGAATAGGACACACACTGGGAGATTTTTTTTTTTTTTTTAAAGCCGAGCAAGTACCATTGGGAAACAAGATTTCCGGCAAACAAAAGTCCCATTAAGGTCCAAACCCGAAACCAGAGATTTATGCCTGGGTTTATATACTGATGTGGAAAAAGCCCCAACGAATCCAGAACACCATGTTTATTTCCTCCTGTTCAGCCCTAATCCCAGGACGGCTAGCCGCCTTCGGAATAACTACAGGCCCAGTGCGGACACGACGGTCACCTTTGACCTCTCAATCTTCGATCCAGGATCTGCTGAGCAGCAAGGCCTACACTATGGAAGACAACAGGAAGTGAAAGAGATTAGACCGTGTGTGTGCGTGCGCACGCGCGCCCCTGTGCGAGAGTGTGAACGAGTGAGTGAGTTACATAGAACTCTCACGAGTGTGTTCATATTACTAAATGTCAGCACATCTTTGGGTCACAATCACTGTGAGAAGAAAAGTACATGCAGACAACATGGCTCCCAAACTCCTGTACTGTAACTCTTCTAACCTGGCCCTGTTTTTGTCAGCACACACAGCAGGCAAGTTGCAGCATCAAACCGACGGAATGGAAGACAAAACCCGTTCGAAGCACGAACACTCAAAAGGCACTACCGGACAATCAGCATTCCAGCGCTGACATGTTTCATGTGGGTTTATTTTCTACTCGATAACACGCCTCCGTTCCTCCCCAAGACATAAAACTGTAATTAAGTAAGTGTGGTACATGGCAAACATTACTTTAATTCCTCTTCTTGACTTACTCGTGACTCTTGGGACTCAGGAAGCTTGTAGTAAAAAGAACAAACGGTAGGCTAAGTAAGACAAGTAAACAAAAAAAAAAAAAAAAAAAAAAAAAAAGGAAAGATACACGTAACATCAGGTCACCCGGTGCTGAATATTAACATAACTGATTTCAAAGCCTGCGGAAGTGACGAACGGAAAATTTCGATTTTTTCATGCATTGAAAAGGAAACTTCTATGCGTTTCTTCAGACGTAGGACTACAGCCACTCGTTTTAAAATTATCTTCAAAACTACCGTTTGCCGTTTTCAAGGATATCTGACAAATTAACGTTTTTCCCCCCTTCACACTCTTACACACAAAAATGAAAAACTGCACTCATTTTGGTGCGCAACAGCTTTAGCAAGACAATAACCAAAGACACGCCTTGTCTATACAGTACTGCGCAAAAGTCCCAGGCACCCTATTCGGTTTAGCACAAATTAATTCTGTTTTATATATTTATTTTAGGAATTCTGCATTCGGACCAGCCTGTACAAAAAATGTGTTCGATTTACAAACATGACGTTTCTAAAAAAATTCTCTGACAGTCAAAATCTCTCCAAAACACACCAGATCATTTCCTTATAAAAGTGCACAAACTGTACCAGGGACTATTACAGAAAAAGCAGCATCACACCAAATATTATTTACTGCGTGTTGTAGTATTTTTCTTTTAAGTAGAAAGAATTAATTTCATTATATTTGAAGTCATCTTTACTTTACAGCATTTCTTTGCATGTGCCTGAGGCTTCTGCACAGAACTGTGTGTTTATGTGATAGTGACCATTTTCCTGAATATCTTAGATACTAGCTAGTTAAATATCAATGGCCACTTCCCTGATCATCCAGCAATAAACGCCTACTAAATGACTATGCTTCCTGTCTGTATTGGCAAGAAGCTGGGAAAGAGCTGCTGGAGTCCTGTTAAGTGTGGAATGAACAGGAAGCACAAAAGATAAAGTTTACTGCTGGTTAATATGGTGATATAATGACAATATTGCAATAAATTGTGTCACAATACACTTTTCTGGGTTATTCTAACATCAGTTATTTTTATAACAAATACAAACTCTGATTAGAAGAAGTAGATTAGAGGTCACAATTTTGTACCGAATCTTTTATTTTCTCCTTTACAGAACATAACAATAGTACCAAGTTACACACTCTTTTTAAATGCAACACTACAATTCTGTTATCTATAATCATGTAAACAAACCTATACATCATGACACGGATCATGAATCGTAGAAATCCTATAATTGTACGATGTGCCATAATATGGTATTTTTGTCATGTTGCTCACTCACAAAGAAACAAACCGCTTCGTTATTATTATTATTATTATTATTATTATTTTAATAAACATGACATTTGACACAGCAGTTATAAACAGTAAAATCATTACCTCATTCGATTACTAGATGAAAAACTGAAATGAGTCTGAATACAAACTGCAATTTCTTTGTTTTAAGGTAATATTTGTTTTGCAGAAGTGCTCCTCTTATGACAACTAAGGCTTAGGTGAAGGCTACGGTACTCTAAAAGAATTACAGTACACCATATCAGTATGCAGACATGTTATTTTCTTTAATACGAGTGCTGTGTCTAGCGAAATAATCTAAATGTTGAATTTTTCCTTCCCTTATTTTGTCTCCAACACACCGACTGGGCAGCGAGTGGGGTTTTTTTTTTTTTTTTTTTTTTTTTTTTTTTTTTTTTTTGCACAAATGATTTTAAGAAATTAAGATTACCATTTCTTATTTTTTTGAGGTGGGGTTACAGTAAATGTTTTAATCTAATTGAAATAAGATACAGCTTTGAAACTTTTCAATTAAAATTAACGAGTTCATGATTAAATAGGAAACCATTCAGGGGCCTTTCAGTGCAGAGTCTGCACGTTCTCTCCCTGCCTGTATGGGTTTCCTCCAGGTGCTCCGGTTTCCTCCAACAGTCCAAAGACCTCCAGATTAGGGTCAACTGGCTACTCTAAATTTCCCAATGGTTGTTCGTCTCTGTGTTAGCCCTACGATAGTTCGGCGAGCTGCCCAGGGTGTACCTTACCTCTTGCCCACAGTCAGCTGGGATTGGCTCCAGGACACCTAGCAGATAAAGCGGTATAGGTAATTTATGCAAGATTTATGTTTGACACTGAAATTCTTAACAGTAACATTGACGTTTCGGTTCAAAATCTTTTGGGGTCAGTCACCCACAGGCACCAATATCTATACAGCTTTAATAAAACATACTACGAGTTTGCTGATTGTTTTCACTGTTCTGTTCTATAAAGCCAGACGAGTCACCTAACCAGCTGTAAAAATAAATAAATAAATAAATAAATAAATAAACGAACAAAGGGCATACTGTATCCGGACCAAGTCACTGGGGGCAGCACACAGCAATGCAAGAGAGGCAACTTCAAGCCCGATTGCAGAGATAACATTTTAGCAGCTCATGGAGGTGGAACTAAATAAACAGGAATCTATTTCTTCTTGCCCTGTAGGAAGAAATGGAATAATAAAAAAGAGAAAAAAAGCTTTTTGCCAGCCCAGACAGTACTTGACTCCTTGCCCTATATGAAGCCAATTCATCTTCCCTTGCCTTCCTGAGCCACTCTGTTTTATGGCTGCTTTCCCAGATTGCCCACGACAGCGAGCACCTCATTAGCTATATGGTGCCAGGCTGACAAGCCATTCCTGAGTCGATCGATACCGCCATGCCCAGCACCCTTACACACAGCCGTGCTTAGTCATCGACCTGGACAGGCGTGAGATCAGAAACGTGTCAAAAATGTCTCCCTTATGTGATGGCAAAGAGAAATGACAAATGTGCGCAAATAGTCTCTTACGGAAACTTTCATTCAAAGGAGAGATAGAGACACACACACACACACACACTTCCTAGTCCTTATTTGATTAAACTGTGGTCTCCTGAGAGGTTGTTTTTATACCATGCTGATGCAATTGCCCCACCCTTGTGGTCACTGAATTTGCGCAGAAGGCACTGGCAGTGTTAAAGGCCACCTCAGTGGTCAAAGGAAGCCTGAAACAATAAGCCTAGCCCAATGGCTTCTGACAAGTTATCACTCCTCTGCCTGGGTACACTAAATAAACAGAAAAGTGGAGATTTTACTTTTACGGTTTGGAATGGGACATATAGGATGACCATGCATTCATGCATTGCTCAGTTCTCCTGTTGTTTGTCTTTTTTGGGCGTGTAGCGACTGCTAGAGTTGTGGCTTGTGCAGGGTCCAGCATTTTTTTTTTTGTTTGTTTCAATGAGAAACAGAGTTCTCTCTCTACGTTTCCTTAAGTTGACTAGAGAAAAAATTAAAACTGGAGGAAAAAAAAAAAAAAAAATTGTTAGAGACAAATTAAATAAATGCGCTAATCAGTGTGAAAATTGGTGGTTTGATTTCCGTTACGCGCTGGGCTTCATACTAGCTTCGGCGTTAGCAAAACAAGCCAAGCACACCCACCAGCGACCTCTGCTACTCCCTAGCAAGCTTTATTTTTCTTCGTGATGTCTCTACACATTTAATTGGAGATTTAAGTTTTTTTCTTCCATTTTTGCACATCAAAGAGAAAATGGGAATTAATTGCAGTTAGAAACTAAACTTGAGTGGCGAGCTGAAGAAACGTCGGTCTGCAAACACCATAAGTGGTCGGAGGAGTCATTCAGACCAATCATTAGGTTTTGCCACTTTACAATATTGTACCTTATTTGCATGGAATTAAGGAATTAAAATCTCAATGACATCATTGCTCCGAGTCACGCATGTTCAGTGAAAATGAATGGTCATCTGTCGCTTGCTAAACGTAGAGCGAGAGGTGCGAGAAGCTTGACAAACAAGCTTTTTATATCATATTTTCTTGTCTATTTTCCCCCCTAATCATCACACAACTACCTACTATCTACCAGTGATTAAACCTGCCATCTTTAATTACACTCCGCTACTACAGCCCCGCCATGTTCACGCGCACAGGCAGGTGGGAGTGACAGTCGCAATTAAGTCATCAAACTGTAGAGGTAAATGTGTGAATATTGCACAGCCACTGTTCATCTTCATCAAATCAAATTCATCACTGATTAGAAATGAATTGTTTACCAGGCGAGATGGAGAACCCAGAAACCCGCTGCTTCACAATATTTCCTGTGAAATAAAGATCACCATTTTGAGCAACAGTTTAGTTCTGGGCCTTAATTGACGGGTATCATTCTGAAGCATAAAGCACAAAGATAAGCAATAATGTTGGGATATCTCCCACAGAGAGTGCTAGATCCAGCTTCATACTACAGTCTATTTTCACTGAACACTGTCTCACACACTCTCTCTCTCTCTCCCACCTCCCCTTACCAGGGGCATCTTCGGTGGAAATCCTGCAGGAAACGGTGGCGCTGAAGGGGGAAATCCCACCAGGAGCAAAGTTACAGGAGCGACCCAAGAGGAAAAGGAGGCCAAATGGAGAAGAAAGAAATATTGCAGGAAGAGAAAGAAACCACTGCAAGAACACCTTTCAGCAGCTTTTTACAGAGCTTAAACGCTTAAAAGAATAATACAAAGCCGACGCAAATCACAGCAGTTATAACCTAAGAACAGGGCGGAAATGGGAGGTGGCCATGACAACAGTCCATTCATACCTCATCACATTTTTGGCGTGAGCAAAATTCCCAACACACCTGCAACGGAGATCTAATGTACGGGGTGGAACCCGGGTTTGGCCTGCGCCTGCACACATCCTTTTCTCCTTCACTCCATCTCTGCTCTCGGTTTCTTCCACTCTCCCACTTCCTACCCATTAAAGCCCCTCTTGTCCACAGGTAAAATGCTGAGTCACAATGAGACACACTCAATGCCATCAAGTGAATGCAGAAGGGACAGATTATTGACAAAACTCATTATCCAATCCAGTGCACCAGCACAGCTACAGGAAATACGAACACACAAAGTGTCTGTCTTTACTGCCCTCTAAAGCACCATCACTGCGTTTAGTTTTTGGCCTGTACATGTCTCTACTTATTGGCTGACAAGTTACAAGCCAAGCCGCACTGCAAAGAAGGCCGTAGCTACAAAACGTCCACATATCCTGCGAGTACATCACCATGGACACCATTCTTTAAAACAACGTGGCCCTCCATTGTCGCGAAGACCGACGGCGGGTGATTTGAAACACTCCGACAATGGATAGCTGCTTTTCTTTAGACGAGAGACTGCCCTCTACCCCTCCCCCAAAAGACCAGTGCAGATGTGAGCATTTGTGGTGAATGCGTATACCAGCTCTAATCTAGTCTTTTGGGGCCGTGATACCCATTAAAATCGTATGACCATCACCGTATTGATTCCAGAGTCCTCCGAGCTTTCCAGTAGCCTTTTCGGAGCATTATCGGCTGTTAACTTTGGTTCATATCGAATCCCACGGTTGCACGGCGCTCCCTGGTAGTAACGTGTTCTCAAAACATTCGAGGCATGGGGAGGTGTCAGGAGAACCTCCAGCAGATTTCTTCAGCTCATTACAAAATGCAAGCTTCCTTCTGGTGTAATCCACTCTCGAACAAGGCTGCCATTCAGAACAGGAGCAGTGTAATCTGAGGTAGTCATTCTAAAGTGGCTAAAATTAGGTCCTCACTTTATCAAGCCCAAGCGCCCGATTTAAATCAAATCTATTAACTTTAACATTAAGTAAACCCTTTACAAACATTCCTGGCCAGAACAGTATCAACACTACATGCTTAAGAATGCCTGATGTTGATGAAAGTCTATTAGAAGAAGTATTAAACACTAGATGAAATTGAGGCTAGGCAAAGACTGAGAGTGAGGGTGCGGTCAAGACTTGTACGGACTAGATTCACAGGCCACCACCTGCTTTCACAGAATGAAAACCGAATGACTCCCTGACCTGAATGAGGCGGATTTGGCTCACGTGAAGGAGAATGACGCAACACCTAAAACGGTATTAAATATGTTCCAGCAATTATAAGACATCAAGGAAATAATAGACAGCCAAAAGAACAAAATAATTCTACAGTATCCAGGTAATAAGATAAGTGGTAAGGAGATAAACATGCAGTCACTGGATAAGGTAAATGTCAAACAGTAATAATGGTTTACAGGATCGTTCACAGATCATTAGGTTCTTGGATGGACCAAAGCAGCTTCTGCCTCTGCAAATGGCATATTTATTAACAAAAATGAAATGAATATGGAAAAGATCAGCAAGCCCAACGGTTTCACTAATACTTAAGTCAATCCCTAAAGCATTAATATTTGACTCACTATGACAAAGTCCTTTGCAGCACTAACACTTGTCCACAAACAGAGCAACTTGGTTGTAAACACTCAAATCCGAGTTGCCTGGGTAACTGAAGTGCACGCAAGCAGGAATACATGCAAGCAAGATACAGATAAAGCTGAGGAATGAGAGATTAAACTCACATAAGCCCCTGATTCCTTTTATCACGCATTTTCATCGGGCCATTCAGAGAGAAAAGCTGCTCCTAGAACACTGATTGCAATTGTGGATGAAGTAATGCTTTTTAAAAAAAAAAAAAAAAAAAATCCCCTGTTGAAACACTCCGATCTACAGCTGGATGGAAACTCGTTTTTGGAAATGAGCATGGCGTACAGACTATGTGCAGTCCTGGAAGGTCATTTGCCATAAAGCAGGAACATGCTGTTAATATTCCACCTTCAAGTTGCACGTTTGCAGTAACACCGAGAGCCAGCCAGAGAGATGAAAGATATGACGGAAATATGTCCGTGGAAACGAAGCTGAAATTTTAATGAAATTCAGTGTAACCATTTCAACCATATGTTGTTTAGTTGCTACTCTACAGAACATGCCAAAAGCATGGGTGTGGTCCAGTAATGCAGATTTACACCTTTTATAACCGACTTGTCACAGAACGCCGAAGAGGCAAGGAATTTCAATAATATCCCAGGGTCAAATACACACACACGGATTCTACTAATCTTTTTACGGTTAACAGCAAATTTGTATACAACCAATCTGAGTTTGTTCTCATGATATGAACTGTGATTAAGAAATAAAATACTGAACTGTATTTTTTAAAGGGCAAATCTTTGGGTTTGTATGTGCATGTGGCCAAACTGACAGAAATCGACCGAACGAAAAGAAAGGAGATGACTTGCTGTATCCATCTTCATATCCATACTCAAGTGCATGCTGAATAATGCCCAGTCATCATTTTAGTGCATGGAGAATGTACTAGTGAATGTTTTCTCCCTGTCTACACTGATATTACACCTATTCCAACACCTTATGTTGGATTCATAAAATTACATAAGCACCATAACAGTTTTTTGTTTAATGAATGCTTGACCAGATGGGAGAATATGGTTAAGCAGTCTCACTACACACTCGCACACATTTATCTTATGAAAAATAACAGAGGAACTACACTAATTAACACTATCTGCATAAAAAGGAACTAAACAGTAACTGCTGTTTGAGGATATTTCCCACCACTGAACATTTAACATTTCTTTTTTTTTTTTTTTTTTTTTTAACAATTGAAGCCAAGACCGCTAACTTTCTGGTACACATGGATCGAACATACGACTTGTGTAAAAGTTTGACTGGGCAGACATTCCAGTCTCTTATCCGTCATTCCTGATTTGATAAACTTTTGACAGCATGACCTTAGCCGAGGAACATGCGCTCATTTCTGCTCCGTTAATTCTGGTCAACAAATTCCTCAGTCTTTGACGTGCAAAACTCCTCTCAATGTTCCCTCGGAGTTTCAGGGCTGCCAGTAAACCATATTTAGATACTGTGCAGGCCAAACAGTTTTTTTTAAATGACACAAATGCTCACAGGGACATGACACTCATACATCCTGTGGCAACTTTTGGACCAAATACAAGTTATTAACCAACATCCAAAGTCTAAGGCCATGCTACTGAGCACTAAATTAAACAAACACCTGCACACGTAACACAATGTTGACTGGAAAGTTTTAGGAGGTTGTTAAGAGATGTGGCACTTGGAGAGCGGCCTTGCTAAGTGAAAGCAGAATATTATAATGCTGCGGCCTCTATAGGCACGAGGACCTTACGAAAGCAATGCACCATGAACACTTTGAACAGAAAAGAAAATTCCTCGACCTTCCTACTTCCTTAGCGTGAAAGCCTGTAGCTGGATGATTTATTGGTTTCACACAGTAAGTGATTGAAACCTTCCCAATATACACAGAGAAGAATTGGGAACTTTCGACAGACAGAGAAAAAGGAGTTTGTCTGTGGGCTGAACCTTTGATATTGACACACAGTTCTCATGTCCACCCGACATTCACTCTTTCCAAATTTGACATGCTGATAATCATACAAGGCCGAAAAAACAAATACGATAAGTTGGGGGGTTTTTTTACAACAGGGCTGGAAATTTAAAACATATCTGTGATTTAAATAAAGGTTTGGAACTGGATATATACACACACACACACACACACACACATGTATACGTATGTATGTGTGGGTACACGTATGTTTATTTTGAGCCGATAAATTCTGAATAATTTTATAAGCATCTCCATGGTACCAAGTGAATGGACTCCATTAGAAATAACAATGGCACTGCAATGGGCTCTCCCCTTCTCCCATTAGTACACATGACAGCCATGACTGAAAGTAACACTAGTGCTGTTCTTTAAACACTCAAACTAACAGATCTAACAAAGAACTGCCCACACTTTAATAGGCACACAGAAAGGAAGTAAAACAGCTATAAATGTCGTTAAAGGGCCTTGCAAGCAAGGAAAAAAGGAATAGTCCCCAATCCCATAACACACTTCCACCACAGTGCCTCATGTGCACTACAGCTACAATCACTTCACTAGAAGTCCACTTCTCTGCAGATCAGCTGGGGAAGAAATTAATTATGGCTCTGAACTGGTTAATAGTTTTGTTTTCCCAGGAATTATAAAAGGAAAGGAAAAAAAAGAAAGAAAGAAAGAAAGAAAAGGAAAAGACTGGTACATACCACAGCATTCCTGTCTGCCTGCTCCACTCCTTTTTTTTTTCTCTCCTTTAGATTCAGTAACACCAGAAATAACACTTCTGCCGTAGTCACATTAATTTCATTATCTCCCCTTTTTTTGTAGCTGTCCGTCTCAGAGTAGCAGCCTACTCTCTCTTCTCAATCAGGAATCCATGGAACAAAGTTTTGATGCCCGTGTTGCTGTTATTGTTAGTGAAACAGAAACAGGCGAATCAAACAGTGAAGAAAAACAAGCCGGAATGTCCGGATCTCTCCCTCTGTTTCTGCTGCTGGGAAAGGAGGGGGGCGTTGAGAGAGAGAGAGAGAGAGAGAGAGAGAGAGACTGGGTATCGGGTTGTGTGCGTTCCCTGCGTCCAGCACGCGCTTTTCACCACTTCTTCTTATTTCCTTTGTTGTGCCCAAAAACCCATCCCGACTTCTCTGTGTCGTTTTTAAAGCCTTTCGGTCGGACGGTGCACTAAAACTGTACAGCTACAAAGCGCACATTTCCATCCGAGCTGACGCAACGCAAAACACAAGCATTTCTGCCGGAGTGTGTGTGTGCGCGCCTCAACGTGTGTGTGTGTGTGCGTGTGCGTGCGTGCGTAAGTGCGGGGTTTTTCAGCTTCCCAATAATGGCGGATCCTCTCCCGTTCCCAGCCTCTCCTCCTCCCTTCAACCACTCCGACACACACACACACACACACACACACACACACACACACACACACACACACACACACACACACACACACACACACAATAGGCAACGACGGAGCGGCCTCAGTGTGTGTAGCACACAAATACACAAAGCCAATTAAACACTGCATATTTAAAAAAATAAATAAATAAACAAACTAAGAAATGGACCGTCTAAAGAACGTATTTTAATAATAGTAATAATAATAATAATAATCTTTAAGGACGGTAAATACGTTACAAAATAAAGCAGTGTAAAGGTATCTTTCCAGGTACAATTATTGTTATTAAAATTATTATTAAGTGATTAGGATAGGATTTTATAATAATAATAATTATAATAATTATTATTATTTTTTAAATATATATACATTTTATTTTTATTAATATTAATAATAATAGTATAAAATGTCCTTCTCTCTGGGGTGGTTCCTTTTTAGCTTCGTAGCTTTAATGAGTATTTTTTTCCACTTTGAAATGTGGACATATTGTATCTTCAAGGGCCATAAATACATTACAGAATAAAACTTATGTTTTAATGTACGTCATATGCACCTTTTCAGGTACAATTATGCAAATTATTATTAAAGTTAAAAAAAACAACAAATATAATAATAATAATAACACTTTAGTTGTAGTATTGATGTTATGCAGCTACTCCTTTACTCTTATTTGTTTTATTTGCTATTTGTATTTATGTACATTTGCATTTTATAAGGCTACGTTATTAAATTACTGCAATAATTTTTGCTTTATTTTTTTGTTTTACATATTTAAGCTATACCTCAGGAGACCCCCAATCTCCCTTTATTATGGCACTTAAGTCCTGCTTTAATCAATGGCACAAAACAAGGGTCAGGATTATTGTCCCCAAGGCTCTGCTGGTTATGAAAATGAAGTTTCAGAATTCAGATGTGTTTTACAGCCAAGGACATTAATCATTCTGGAGAGCGCGGTGCTGGGAGTCATCCAGCTGCCATATGATTATTGCTGAGTAATTCATTTCAAATGGCCATATAAGTGATCATATATAATCCCCACAAAAACCCATCCATCCATCCATCCATCCATTATCTATAGCGCTTTATCCGTCTGGGTGGCGGGGAAGCTGGAGCCAATCCCA
>JAQQZR010000003.1:7848130-7859290 GCA_030068235.1 Notoglanidium macrostoma
CACAGAAAGGCACCCTGGGTGACCCGGGGATCGAACCCAGGACCTTCCTGCTGTGAGGCGACAGTGCTAACCACCGTACCAACGTGCTGCCCCCTCAAAAACCCACATTATATAATGCAATAATAATAATAATAATAACAGAATAAAAAAGTTAATCCATATCTTCAAACATGTACATACATAAATAAATAAACAATGGTGCTAGTTCAAAGCCCTTAACAAAATTGTTATTCTAGTTAAGCCACAACTTAATTCCTAATCACAAAATCATTGCCCATTTTTAAAATCCTCATTTCACCTGCTCGTGCATGTGTGTAGAAGTGTAGACGTTATTGGCTTGAGAGATTAAAATCAACATTTTAATGTCCGACAAAACAAAGCACTACTAATTCCTAAATGCATTTTACAATACTTCCACTTCCTCTAAGGTTTGTGACAGACTGCTTTGTGTTAAATGCAGGGTTAGACATAAGTAAAATTTAAGAAACAATGGAGCTACAGTTCTACAAATTAAACTCATCACACAATGACCTCTGGGGAAAATGTTATTAAGTAGGTGGCACACAGACACAATCGCAGCATGATTAAAGGGCCATTATAGATGCTCAGATGTGAATAATGTGAGTTGTGCACCAAAATGATTTCAGGAAGGTTACTGATGTGATTGTCTTCTGACAAAAAAACTCTTCAGCAGTTAAAACAACAAATTAAGAGAGTTCATTGCTCCTGCTCCTCCACTTTAAATATTTCAGTCCTGAAGGCCGCTGCATTCCTTCCTCTCTCAGTTGTGCAATCAGAAACTCCAGCCTGGACAATGTATCATGGTAAACAGTACAACCTCTCATCTCTCAGCCAAACAAGCTACCGATGAAAAGAAAATTTTAACACCATCAGTCTGAAGCTGTCATTTCCTTATTTTATCATTACTGATGATTAGCTTTTTTTTTTTTCCTTTTTTTTATTATTATTTTTTTTTTTTTATCATTCCTATCAGACTACCACCCAAGATCAGCATTAACGCTCAATGGTTTAATGTTGGCACAACGTGTAAGAAAAGGACAAGACTTTTATTAAAAATATATAAGTTAAAATAAATATAGGCTACATTTTTTCCTTTCTGTCTAGACTCTAGACCCATACATTTTCACAGTGACGAAAACACGCCCACCATCTATCTAAAGTTTATCTAAAACGCTTAGATTTTATATCAAAATTTATCTCTAAATAAAAAGAAAATACGCACTCAAAACGTCCGCTATGACAATAATATCACATAACCTTTAAACGGAAATAAAGTCAAAGCATTTCCCATACAGTATATCGAACGCGCTCACATGATCCTACGTCATTACATCGCGTTAAATAGGAGATGGTACTTGTAGTTTGAGATCTGCTTTTGTTTCTTAGGCTGCCGTTAAATGACGACCCATATTAAACTTCATTACCCATAATTCCTCGGGCTCCGCAGGCCTCTAGTGTCTTATGTAGGGGTAATAACAGGTTAGCGACTCGAAAGGCCAGCCCTTTGGAGGTCTTCTTCTTTATCAAAATAATTTTTATGTGCTGTGATACAGAAAGGTTGATTAAGTAGCTTAATTTAGCTAGATTTGAATATCGGAAGCCCTAAAAAAAAATGGTAAGTTTGATTTTGTGTTATCAGTAACTAGCATCCGGAGCAGCTAGTTTCGGCTAGGTGACGTTAGCAGCCTTGCTAAGTAATGTAACGATGAATGGATTATGAACTAGTAATGAATGAACGCAGCAATAAAGGAAGTCCTATATAAGGCTTTTAGTCAATTTCATGAATAACTGCAAACTTGTTGTCTAAAATGATGAGAGCCGACGACCAGCTCATTTTAGAATCGACGAAGTGATATAAATTAGCTCTCACGTCGAGCGTCTAAACTACCTCCAATGCTTTATATGACCCTCTCGTCTAATATTGCTCCATGTTTAGTTAGTTAAGTAATTAAGGAGCCTGATGGACAGTTTAAGACTAACACGGGTCCAGATCTGTGCAGGAAAACTCTCCCAGCTCAGTGTTCATTAGTATACACGTCTGCTGGGGTGAGCCATTGAACGCACCCTGACTGTTGAATTCATCTACATTGTGTTTATTTCTCTTGTAGATTCGCTTCATTCTGATCCAAAACCGTGCAGGAAAAACCAGACTGGCCAAATGGTACATGCAGTTTGATGATGACGAGAAGCAGAAGCTCATTGAGGAGGTTCATGCTGTAGTGACGGTCCGAGATGCCAAACACACAAACTTTGTAGAGGTAATGTTCTCCTTTCTGCTTTCCTGCCTCTCCCTGCTGAAATGAATCCGTCCTCTAAAGAGCACGAGGACACGAGAGTCTCAATCTGCTCCGGGGGTTTCTGACCTATTGTAGTTGATTGAACATTGAATGTAACAGTTTGGCGACATTTTATGGGTTGTTTTTTTTTCCTCCCACAAACCAGGACTCTCCGTACCCTGGTCATGTGCCTCTGTTGGTTTTCCATGACTTAGTAGTACTTGTAAAAGTAGGGGTTCTGCCCAGTATGTATGGTGGTTAGTGATGTACGTGTGTATTGCACGCGAAATTGTCAAATTAATGTTCTTTTGAAGTGAAGAAAAATAAACGGCTCTGTATTTTGTTTATGTCGGAGTGCCCGCTGGCGATGCTGTAGCTTGTCTGTCTGAGGTTTCTGCTGAAAATGAGCCATTTGTAACTCCGCAGGAAAAGTGCTCATCAACTCGAGTGTGTTAATCTCAGTGAAGACTTTCATGCTCTCGGATAATATTAAAATATACCCGGTACGAGTTCGTCCGCACTTACACTTGCTATGTTAGTGCATACGTGTGTTCACACTGACAATTGTGGCGACGTGCGGTGCGTTATGAGTACCCAGATGGTGTACTCGATACAGTCTCAAAGTTCAGTGTGAAACTCTGGGCAATTCTCACTCTCCATCGCCATCTTGGCTACGTATCTGCACAGAAGTAGTTTTACTCGTGTGTACATGAGGTACGGTATCTCACCTCCACTTTAACCAGCATTTAGATCCACACCATCCTGTCCATTAACACAGCAACCTAGAAATGTTAAAAGCTTTAGGTGGATATTAAAATCTACCCCTTTTAAAAAGTTAGCTCCTGTTCTGTAGCTAAAAAAGTTTCCGGGTGCCATGCCATGATCCTGTAATGATTTGCATGTCAAATGTAAAGGGCTCCAAGCCGTGAATCCTAGAGCACAAGCTCGTACAGAAGGCTCCGTGGATTGCTTTCCCCCCACAAGAAGTCGTGAGAAAGTGTTGTGGGTTCATATGTGAATTTAATGGTGTGCTAAACACCAATCTACATCATAGTAATAACTCCGCCATTTAGAAACTACAGCGGTACTGCATGTGGTGAATAAGAGCATCTCCTGATCATGCGTTCCTCTGCACTGCAGTTCAGGAACTTCAAGATTATCTACAGACGCTATGCCGGGCTGTACTTCTGTATCTGTGTGGACGTTACTGACAATAACCTGGCCTACCTGGAGGGCATTCATAACTTTGTGGAGGTAAGTCTGGAATCGGTTCTCAGCTCTTTGTCTTCAGAAAACCTTTGATCCTTCAGAAGCTCTAACTTCAGCCAATTAACGACATGCTTCTCAATAATGCAGCCGATTACATTCAAACCCTAATCGTTTGTTTCTAGGTGAAGCTGTGATGTCATGATTAGAGATTGGCATTTTATTTAAACGCATCGTGGATCACAGCAAGGCCACAATGCGTCAAATCATCAGCAGAAAGAATTTCTGTAACCACGCTGATGATGATTTAACATTGTGTTGCACTAATGTGCATTATGAGTGTGTGTACATTATTTATTTTTTTTTTTTAAATCGTCTGAAATTCTTGGCATGGCATTTGATAGACTGTGATTTTAATTTGTGATTATAAATTTTTTCAATTTTTATGATTCTGCCCTTTTCACAGGTCTTAAACGAATATTTCCACAATGTGTGCGAATTAGATTTGGTCTTCAATTTCTACAAGGTGAGTACAAAACTCCGCCCAGTCTAAAACGATGGTATCCGGAGACGATGCTGAGGTTGAGTACCCGATTAAATGAGGCGATGCAAAAAATATAGCGAGCTCCTAGCGTAGGATTACCATGGCAACGGGTATCCGACGCATAATTACGACAATCGTACGATGACGCACATGCACGTCGTTTCAGCATGGAGGAGGCTTCATAGAAAGGCGATTAAGAAGAGCCTGTGATAATTGCGTACAGCTTCTCCGTCGCTAATCGCCTGATCGTATTTTTAAAGGCTGCTGCCTAATGGACGAGACTTAAAAAAAGCTGCACCCACGCCAACCGCAGCAAAAGCAAGAGCGATAAAGAAAATTAGCCCAGTCTGCTTATAATTCCAATTCTTCCTTCTAATCAGACTCGGAAGGACTTCGTATCATGTCCCTGGCTGCTGTGTTGGATTGGGAGCGCTCGTTTCAGCCTGAGCTGACGGACTTCCGTTTCTCTCAATGGAATGTTCGTCAGAAGAAGAAAACAAACAAAAAAAAAAAACCTCTGATGCAGCAAAATAATCTCGTATCATGATAATTAAAGGTCAGGTGTTGACTAATCGTGTGGAACGGCAGCTGATAAGAGCCTGGATCCAGAGGTAGTTGTTTATCCAAGTACAGATATTCCTACACATGGTCAGCTTGATGGCTTTGGACTTTGACGCATGTAAGTATGAGCTGAATTTGATCTTCTGCTGTCAGTTTCGACGCCGCCTTGGATCTGAAATAATAAAATAATAATAATAAATTTCATATCAGGGGAAAAATGCCTGTGGATCCAGACTTTCAGGACGCCCTGTAGAGCGCTAACAGGAACTACGGTGCTCTCCACCGCATTCAATGTATAACCCAATAACTCCACTCTCAATCACTGGCACCGCTTGTAAAACATTTGTACAAGCGGTTAGAAAAAAAACCATCCACCTTTTGAAGTCGCATCATCTCGCACCGACAAATTCAGCCTTTAATTGAAAAATTTATTCAGAGAAAAACAAATCCCTCATCGAGAAATAATTTAATTATTAATAAGAACTCTGGAGGGCACTTTTGGCAAACAATCAGCTTCCGGACGGTACCAAGTTTGAGTACTTTCCTGCCAGGCTTTATTCTGTACGTACACCTACGTGTATAACTACGTTTATATATATCCAGCTGGAATCTGCATCACGTGACTCATTTTAGTGACCTCATCATACTGCCCAGCTCTGAGCGGATACCAACGGCAGTTGTACTGGAGCGTATGATGATGATGATGATGATTTTACTCTGTGTACAAATGATTTCATTATTTGTAATATTAGCATATAAATGACGCAGCCTCCAGACAATGCCTTGCTGTATTTTGTGCAAACCTGTGCCTTGTTTTCACCATGCCCGCCCTCTCTGTCTCAGGTGTACACGGTAGTAGACGAGATGTTCCTGGCCGGAGAGATTCGAGAAACGAGTCAGACGAAGGTCCTGAAACAGCTGCTCATGCTGCAGTCGCTGGAATAGAGACGTCACTGAATCCCAGCCACACATCAGTGCAGCAGGATCCTCTGGAACCTGCTGAAAGCCAGTCTATGTTTCTGTGTATAGATGTTGTCAATGATGTACATAAAACCCAACATTTCAGCCTGTTAAAGCTGTACTATGTAAGATTTTAAGAGTGGGAGTGTTTAAAAGCTGTAGGATACTGAGCGAGATGACGGAATGCCGCTGGAGAGTGAAAAGCCCGATATGAAAGCTTGCACCCGAGTCCTTCAGCCGCCTTTTCAGGCATTCGGGTGTTTCGAGAACGTCTCTTTTCCTAAATGCGATTTAAGGCCTAATTCAGTGATCCGTCTCAACTGACTACCGAAGTATAAATGCTTTAAATGTCCCGTAACGCCTTACATAGCGTAACTTTACAGTTTGAAGACTCGCAGGAAGGTCTCAAAATGGCACAGCCGGTTTTGTTCCCTTGCTCTTTCTTGGTGCATTCAGTTTGTAATTCAATTCAGTGCGGCCTGTGTGGTCGGTATTGCCTCGGTTTTTTCCCCTGGGTGTATTTTTATGATGCAAAGTGAGAGTTTTGACAAACATGTACAACTTGTTTGTCCCCGCCCGTTAACACTAAACTGCAGATTGACAAGCATGATACATAAAACCCATATTGGAACTGGAAACTCTTTGAGACACGTCTACAATCATGTATAAAAAGGAGAAAAGCATACCTTCAGACTAACACCGTTAGCTCTGGGAATGTTTGTGTTATCTGTTCATGCATTATATATCTACATATATCCATGTGTTTTAGCTCACTCGTACGGTCTGGAACTAAGAGCTTCATTCCAGTATGCAAACGTCTGTCTGTCTTTGCCTAGTTACCAGTACCAACATGTACACAGTCAAGCCCAAAATGTTCAGCGTTAGCCCACTGGCTATATGAGCATCTAAGACACCTTGAAGAAGTTGAGCTGTGAGCTGTAATTGTGGCGTGTTGGCTGAATGAACAAAGGCAGACCATGATGAGGAGCTTGTCTAGCCAGCAAGGCTGAACAGATCTCACAGCACTCGCAGGGAAAATGCACAACAAAAGACCGAAATCTACTTTTTATCTCAGATTCTGTGGCTCAGCTCCCAACTAGCAATTCCATAGCAACAGCTCTGGCCAGCTTCGAGCCTCTTTGGACTGGTTTTCTGGATTCTGATTACGCTTAGACCTGGACCGTTACATGCAAGAAATGATCATTCCTTAGTACTTTTAGCGCTGGCCTAGGCCTAATCAGAATCTGTGATTCTGCTTCATTAAAGTTTTTAAAATGTCTTCTCAATTCATGTATCTTTTGTTTTCATATAAACTATATTATGCGCTTGTCTTTGTGAGATTGCAGAGTGAAGGTAATGCGTTTTTATTCCCTTTGTTCAAATCACCATGTACCCATATAAAAGGAAACGGAAATAAAAGTAGCAAAATTAGATGCTCTTGATTTTTTTTTTTTTTTTTTTCTTTCCTCCAAATGTTGGCCGGAAGTATAATTGTATTCCTTTTTGTTTAAGTTGGCACTGACAAATGATTTGCCCGGAGTATAGAATCCAGAGGAGGATTACACTTTTGTTGGGCTGTAGCACCATCTACTGGTGAAAGATGGAGGTTATTCAAGAGCTCTATAAACTATTGGATCGATAATCTCTTGAACAGATCTAAGCTTGAGTTTAAATTTGGTAGGTAGGTTAAACTATATGATGTGAACCAAATAATTACTGAACACTTTAAATTAATCTAGTCACTTGCTGTTAAAACATCCTTCATGACTTCATACATTAACACACAAATATCTGAAGCCACTAAGGTTATACAGTATAAATGAGTGCATACTAAGTGGCCCCTCATGCTAACATGTGCTATCAGTCATAAAACATCTGTGCAATGTGATTTTTAAAATTTAATTTCTTAACATATATTAAAAAGGCTAAATTGTTAAAATAGCAAAAACAGAAAGTAGGTCCCCTTTTATTAAAAAAAAAACAAAAAACAAACCCACATTTCCTGAAGTAGCAAAAGCTTTGTTTTTTTCCTACATTCAGAGAAGTTGCAGTTGCTGTAGTAGTAATGGTCACATCTTTTGGAAAATAATTTTTTTTCCTCCAAATGTAGTACACTGAGTGTATAAATCACACACTTTACACAAGCAAAGGAAAAACCAGTAGTGAGACAGTCAGTAAATAAAGCATGGTAAATGTACTTTGTTAGTTTGTATATTAAAGCTAAAAATAGTTTAGTCTGAATGAAGCCAGCTGCACACTGTATTAGACTACGCTGGGAACAAGCTTTTGTATTTTCTTTTATTTTAATAGAAAATTATATCTGGGATGCCATATCACTTACATGGTTAAGTGTAGAGGTGTGTACAGGACCATATGATTTTAATCCCACTGCTCACAATATTTTCTAATAATCTTTCCAAGAATATAAATATTAATAAATAATTTACCCAGAGCAACTATGACTCAGAAAAAAGTTACTAAAGATAAAAAAAAACAAAAAACCCCTATATATACACCCATTCATCCAAATATGCCGATCAGCTGGATTTTTGTAAATTAATTAAATAAAGACACATTTTCAATTCAGTCTCCTTTTCAATGATTGCATGTTTTTCTTTGTTAAATAACAGCATATTTTACACCGTTTATTATAAGGATTAAATTATATAGACACTCTGACACACAAGTTCCTATGATTTAACCGTCACTGTAGAAAATAAAGTTGTATATATCTAGAATTTTAGAAAGCAACCTTTCAGCCAGCACTACGGTCAGTGCAGCGGTTATAGAAAAATTCAGCCACAACTTCTGACCAATCAGATTTAAGAATTCAACAGCTCTGTGGTGCTCATTGACCTGCACTTATAAAATGTCCTGAATCAGCTTTTGCGTCGACTATGGAAACATCAGCTTGATTGAAATTTCTGAATTACTGGTCGAATGATAAAATTAGCCGTAGAGTCGTGCAACCCCTAGTAAAATGTCACCAAACAAAATGGACAAGAAGCATACACACTGTGTAACATAAAAAAAAAAAAAAAGAACAAGCAAACTTTACTTAGTTGATAAATCTTAAAATTTAACAAGCACCCTCCCCCAAAACAATCCAATAGACAAGTTCAATATTATTTACACCATGGATGATTCAGATATACAGTATTCATGGGTGAACAAAAACCACACTGGTTGCTAAGCAACAAATGAGTTTCTGCAGTACACGGGCAAGTCTTTTAAAATTCCAGAGTGAAGACAGATGTAGTCTGAGACACTGCTTTCAAAATCAACCAAAACAGACCAGGTTTCATTTTAAGGTTAGCAGTAATATGTTTTAAGCATATATGGTTTGATCCATATTATATATATATAAAATAAAATCGTCATTCTAATCTACAGGAAAGCAAAGCATGTGTGCCAATTTACTGTCGAGAAATGCTGTTTGTCAAGTGATTTATTATGATCTGTAAATGCCCAGCCATACTACAACATTTCAGAACAGGTTAGGTGGAAGTTAAACCCTTAATAAATGTAACCCCTTCGAATGATTTCTACCCTTCAAGTCGCGCAGACATATATTCAGTGAACCGAGGTCATGCAGGCAGTGTGAGAATAAAAATAAACTGCTCAGTATTTTTGCAATACACCGTCTTCACCAACCACAAAGAGAAATAACAGTATCATAATTCTGGACCACTGAGAGAGTGCTGGACTGAGCTTGATCCTTATTTGGTAAGGAATGATTTCTCATTATAGTAATTATGACTATATAGTATTTAGATTACTGCAAATTTTACAATTCTGTAGGTACAGTATATTAACAGTCAAAAAGTGCACTTGCAGAGAGAGAGAGAGGAGGGGGGGGGGAGAGCAGAAAGAGAACCTGCACATATCACAGAGACGATATTTAAAACACAGAAGCTGAAAAAAAGGCTAGGGGTGTGTGAGCAGGGGGAACAAACATATCTAACCACTCATACTGCCATTCCTCTGGGTGACGGTCTTGGTGAAATCACCTGGCCTTGATGGTTTCTGGTCTCTGTGGTGTGTGATGGTTCTCAACTTATCACACAGTGCAAAAAGCCTTTTTCGGGACATTATTATTATTATGGATTTCTCTGCAAAAATCTCACATTTACCAGCATTTTAACTTCATATCAGAGTGCTGGATTTTGGGGCCATGTTACAGCTTGGAGACACTGAACTATACGACATCGGGCTGTTTTTCTCTTTAAGGATATCAGTAAAATCAAATAAAATCTTTTCTATTTCCAGAAGGTTAGTGGTTTGTTTGTCAATACAGAACACAGCCTGATACATCTGATAATTATGCAAAATGGTTTCTGCAGGTTAAGATATCAGTGTGATAACCTACACAAGCCATTCTGCTGTGAACAATTGATATGCACTACATAATGATCACCAACAATTCTGGAGCGGCAGATAAATCATCTCCCCTTTGTGCTTTAGAGTTCTCAGCTGCACATATTTCATTCTCGGTGCATAGCTGACACAATGATCTATAGGAAACAGAATTATACAAGGCCTAGGCTACATTTACTGCACCTACACTAAACACACAGATTGTACCGTACGAGCGAGATCATCTCAAACCAGGGCAATGCTGTGGTACTCATGGAAATGGAAAACCATCTCCAAAACTGGACTGTGCTGAATGAATAACTAGTTTAGACTGGCTCCAACTGGCCACCTTGTTGATATTGTAAAGAACATCTACTAAGCCTTAATTTAAACAGGGGATACGCAAGTCAACTAATGCGCTGATGTCGGTGACGCTGTATGAAATCTAGACAATGTTATCGTCTACACTTCAGCCACAGAGATTAGGCTGATGACTGTTTACTCTACACGAACAATGTGAGTGGGTTTGTGTATATACACATAGAAGAATCACAGGATAAGGTTAAATCTGCGAGATTCCTCCACGCCACCTTAACCAACCCTCTACGTGGTCAGAGGTGCCTTTCCATGACGGCTACGCCACTCCCAAAGCTCAGTGGTTGCGGATGCAGGTTGCAGATGGACTTCATAAAAAGTGATCCAGATGTTTCTAGGTGTCTCAGCAGGTTTGAGGGGAAAAATGACGACACCCAGACACACCTGGAGCTGAGAGAAAGAGAGAGAAAGAGACAAGTCCTGACAAGGGTAACTGAAAACCTTCAGAGATAAGTCATTAGTGTACAAATCAGTCGTTTGGGACTCGGTGCTTTGCAGCCGATGCTAAACTTTCAGGTCTCAGGAGCAAGAGTTGACGACTGTAATAAAGGGTAATAAAAAAATAGGCTAATAACCTGGCTTATTCTCTGGCCTTTCCTTATTTTTACATCATATATTCTCTGCTTTGCAATATTTACCAATGTTGCTATAGTCTTTGTATGATCATGTTTAGCTCTTTAATTTGAACAAAATAATCATTCAAATCTACGAGCACTCTTAAAGTTCTCTAGGGCTAAGCATAACAGCTTATATATATATATATATGTATATATATATATATATATACATATATATATGTATATGTGTATATATATATATATATATATATATATATATATATATATACACACATACACACAC
>JAQQZR010000003.1:7863850-7874266 GCA_030068235.1 Notoglanidium macrostoma
CTCACACACAGACAGACAGACAGACAGACTCACACACAGACAGACAGACAGACAGACTCACACACAGACAGACAGACAGACAGACTCACACACAGACAGACAGACTCACACACAGACAGACAGACTCACACACACACAGACAGACAGACAGACTCACACACAGACAGACAGACTCACACACACACAGACAGACAGACAGACAGACACACACAGACACACACACACACACACACACAGACGCCCGTGACAGTGGCAGATGATGTCATTTTTGTAATATGATCCAGAGGTTTGCAGAAGTGCAGCTGGACTGAATCGGAGCTTGACCCTGCCTACGCAGATGAGCACAGGGTCGGGGTCGACCTGCATGAGCACAGAATGTCCCAAAAGCTCTTTGTGCTGGTGGAGTAGGGGGTCTGCATGTGCGGGTCTACAGATCCACTCCGAACACAGGGAGGATTCAGTCTGCCAGCGGATGTGACCAGGCACAGTTTAAATGGACCACAGCACTACAGCTACTGCGTTTATAGTGAGGAGACATCCCAAGAGTACAGAATGAGCGGTTCTTCAGAGAGTGTCCCAAGCTCTATTTGGTCAACATTAGTTTGTCACACCTGAGCTGGGGGTAACATTACCAACTCCATAATTTCTACTGAGCTTTCTAGGCAATCACCATTCTCTTGGGCAAAACAGCATGCTTCCGGGAAAGTGCCCTTTTAAGAAATTGAGAAGTACTGATAGTTTTAGTCCTGTTTGAACACATGGCTTGCATTTGAAAGAAAGAACAAAAACAAAACAAAAACCTAATTGATTGATACTTTAGAATTTTAGACGTCACAGCTTGTGATACATGCATTCCCATGTTCATAAAAAGTATATTTGTACCACAACGATACCATGCCTTACCAAATCACAAAACGTAACTGAAAGCTCCGCTCCCAAAGCTCAGAAAGCAGGTGGTATGTTAGAGCACTTCTGCGATATCAGTATCAGGAAGGCCAAGACTGGGATAATGATTAACAAACTGCATCATGTTTCACCCTTTTCTAAGCTTGTTGACCCGAGTGAATGATGACTGACATTAATTTCTTTTTTATCATGTATTACATATTCTTTCCACTGCTTTATTACTACATTATTATTCAGATGCTGCATTATTCTGAACTGTACATCGAAAGTACACCAATCAATTAGCCTGGAGGAAGGAAACAAAGCAATTTTTTTGTATCCCAGATTTATGGTATTCATATATTTGCTTAAGGTCAAATTCTTTTCATCTGTAACTCCTTCCTTCAGCATTGCAGAAAATCAAACACCACCATCCCCACATTATGGTTTCATGATTGGAGTGCCTTCAAGGAAATACTTCTTTTGGCACTTACGCATACTGCATTATATATCTTCTGTTACTGTACGTACGAGAACTCCGTTGTTAATATTGTTTGTGATAACAAGCCTGGAGAAAGCCTTTTCTAACCTCAGACAAGCAACGTTATTCCATGTGAGCTTTCCTGTAACATAAGCATGCGACGTATGCTAGGTTTATTGTATTCCTGTGTACTTGAACAACATAACCTTAAGTGTTTACGGAAAATGACATGGTGCTAATCCCGAATCGTGCCTGCTTTCGTTTTACACTCCTTCCCACTACACACTTTAAAACAAGAGTCAAGAGGTTTTTTGTTCTCCGAATCTGCATTTATATTGTGGAAACTTAAAAGACACCTACAGGAAAATCAGCTGTGTGCGCTACTTTCCTCTACTTATTACTTACTTTAAATAAACATAGCCAGGCTTATCAAATCCGAAGTGGTATCACCGACTACGCATTTCTAACAAAAGCCTGAAGAACCGTGTACCACAAACAGGGATCCTGCACTTTACCTCGACAAAACTAATGCATCTCCATCCAGCGTCCTTCTCTAATCTAGGCTGAGACTGCTTAAAAGTTTTTAATAGCAACTCACGCAAGAAGGAGAATATTTACACAGGTGCTGTGCAAACAAGGCCTTGCCGTGCTTTAACTTGATAAAAGCACCAAGGTGACAGTGAGTCCTACGTAACCAGCCTTCGACTGTTCACCACAAGCAACTCTGCTTTAATCCTTTAATGAAATCATCTTCTTTCCCATAATTAAACAAAGCTGATTTATTAAGCCAACATAGAGGAAGAGTAAGCACAAAATTATTAACAACATTTTTTTGTTAGAAAAAAAAAAACATGAGTATTGAGGTTTCCTGAACTCCTGGAACAGTAATTCACAGTCAGTTTTGTGGCAGGGATGATGGGTCAGACGTGATGGGAAATGTGTGTGTGTGTGTGTGTTCACCGAACACCAGCTCTGAGAATTCAAACATTGTTACATATCTCACCAACTTTAAGCACGGAAAACATCCAACTACATAATGCCAGGCTGGAGCAAGATATCTGATACTACACTCTTAAAGAAAAAAAAAAAAAAAAAAAAAAAAAAAGGATTAAGGACTGACTGACAGAGTTTACGTTTCTTTTCCCCCCTCCCTAAACAGCCAATTTATCCTTAGTGGAATGTGTGTCATACCAGTTGGTTAGTTGTTTCACTAGAGAGCTCCTCATCAACAACTGACTAACAGGAGTTGTTTGTGTATTTCTAACTCGTTTATATAAGGTGAGAGTGAGTCATCTGAGGAGCCTGATCACCCTCCATATGAAACGTATTCACGGCTCTGTGTCCTGGCTTGGACGTAAACACGACCCTCATCCTGAAAATGCCTTTACAGGCTGGACAACAAAACCTGATTAGGCAACAAGATACATGTAAAACACTATTTGGTTGATAAAAATGCTGGTTTTGAGCTAGTTAGTGGACTCCGTGTAGGTTCACATCTATTTGCATCATAGACCTTTTTTATGAGATTACAGCGGAGCAACTGAAATCTGTGACGGTCACACTGATGTCAACAATAAAGTATTTGTTCTTATAATAATTCTATAATACTGAGGAAATTGCAGCCTTTAATACCCTCAGAGTTCACTTGGGCTGCATCCAAAACCACATACTACTGCATAATAGCCTGTCATAACCCTATTGGTGTCAGTACTATTTAGGCACACTACTTGGTGCACGGTGTGCAACCGTAAATTCTCTCTCAATGTGTGCACTCAAAGCTGTGAAATAAATCCTGGTGATGGAGAACAGCTCAGGCACAACCTACACTATGAAATTCTCTTCTGAAAGTAGCTTACCGTAGTGTTTCTCTACAAGCGATGGTGAAATCTCAAACCTTACATCCGGCAGCTTTAAGCTGTTCAGGTCATAATGCACGAAGCAAGTCTCAAACACGCTCAAGCCATGAAAGTGAGTCATGCTTCATCTGGTGATGTGAACTAGCTAAGGAGATCAATAGGACAATTACAGTGCCTTGGGAAGGGGTACATCATTCACTGTATGTGCTCAATTTCAGCAGGGGAGGAAAGGGCTTTATGAAAGCTGAAATGGACACCTACATGAATATTTCATTATAGTACAGTGCAAATACATGAAGCAATAAAGCACAAGAGAGGTATGGATGGAAAGGCAACCACATGTGTGACTGTACATAAATTTAAGGGCAATTAATAAAATACTATACAACAGTTGAATAATATGAAGTACAATATTAAACCAAATTCAACCTGAACAAGGTTGTATTAAGTTAACAAACTGGCAATGTGTTTTTCAAGTAAGGTGATTGGGAATGATAAATATTTCATGTTAAATCACTAACAATAAAAACAAAAAACAAACAGTCACCAAGGATAACCCAAGTGTTTACATGTTAAAATTGACCTACAAAAACTCACTGATCTGGACCGTCAGGTTCCTGTTAATCTACTCCGCTACTGGATTCAGTCCCAGCCCTAATCTTTCTGAGCGGATCCAGATAAGAAAGTAAACTGAATGTGTGCGCGCTGGATCAGGACTGGAACTGAAGTCTGAAAGAAGATAAACAGGTCTGGAACAGGATCTGTGCTCACATATTTAGACCATAAATACGTTCAAGCTCATACTCATGCCCGACAATAGTATACTTATCAGCACTAACGTATATGACTTTCAGAAATTCTGCAGCTTAGTACACAAAATTTCCAGACAAACAGAAGGTCTCAGGTCATGAAAGCCAAGTGCTTGTGAAGCTGTAGGAGGTGAAGCCAGTTGAGCATGTTTATACAGCCAGTTGTGTTATGAACAAAATGAGCCTGGCTGCTGATATAACCTTCATGGTATCTAATTTATATAAGCAAGGTAAATGGTGCAGAGCTAGGCGTTAACAGCTGTTACACCTGCTAGCTAGAAAGCCATCAAGCTAATTTAGCTAGCGTTTAGTAGACAGCAGTGTGCTTTAAACATCAGGTTCATCCTGACTAACAAAAACATGAGCTAAATAATATCCTCTCCAATAACCTGCAATCCAGCTCGTTTACATTATAATGAAAGCTCTGCTGTCTAATTTGGTCATTTTCAGTTTGGAAAGCAGACTTGAATAAAAACCAAAATAATATGCATACTGCAGAGATATACAGAGTGAGTCATGTTTATATCAAACCACTGAGAGCTAGATGCACCTGAAAGCAGGATGTTGTCTTATCTGGTTTAGCTAGCTGTCAAAACCCCGAGAGGTTCCTGTTGATGCATCAACAAGCTAGCAGGTTAACTGTATAGGTTGCTATAGAGTGCTACATAACTGTTTGCTAACCTGCGCGTTCGCTAACTGCCTAAAGTGTGTAACTTTACCGTATGTCTCTGACATGGCGACCACACGTTTGAACCGAGCTGTACTCAATGGCGTGGAGACAGTTTTTCCTCCCAAACTACTCTGTTGTTACTCCGTTTCACGGCACTCAGTCTCCAATGACGTTAGCCACCAGGCTAGCTACTTTCCTCTACCGCCACACCGCTTCCTGTTTTACAACAAGCCGAGTGCCTCCACACGTTGCGTCCTGACGTCGATTGCGTCATTACGCACGTTGTGGCAACGGTTTCCACCTGACTCGGGATCAGCTCAATATGACTCAGACTTCTTCTTAGGAAATTATTATGTAAATTCCGTAACTCTCCGTACTATGAAACCCCACCTAAGATCTTTAGGCGTGGTCCCAAAGTCGCAGGGATTGAGTTCTACAGCCAATTCGATTCAAACAGTTTAAAGCGTGATGAGCAAAACGATTCTTTTAGTGATTCGAATCACTTAGTTCAGTACACTGAAAAGATCCGAATCTTTAACTCACCCATTTAGTCACGTTTTATTTTTACAATCTTGGCCTTATCAATACAGGTTGATTTTTATTAAAAATTAAACAATAGCGTGATCATAAATATGCTATTTTGTTAAATGACAGACAAGTCAAATCTAACATTTTCATTCTATAAAAAAAAAGAAAAACTTCAGCTTCATACACGAGCTACACATGAAAATAAAGTTAAACCTATTACAAAAGACTATAACAAAAACTCACACCACAAACCATTCAAGCAGATAAGGAAAACGGACATACAAATAAGTTACTTAAAATTGAGCATATTGTCATTTGCATTGTCCATGTATTCTCTTATCAGCATGTCATCAAAAGGAAAGGTTATTTTGTAACCTGGACAAGGTGTTTGCTGTTCATTCTGTCCAGCAGTGTAATTGCAGTATAACATGAATTTTCAATGCATACATGCTTACATAACACTAAGATAATGTGTCCAAACCAGCACCAAGATTACAGGAACATGGAAATCTAATTTTGTTTTGTTGAAGAACAATACAAGGATGAATACACTTATTCTAAATTATATCAGGTGAGCAATATGTTTGCCTTTCATTTGTTCACCACATGGTGGCAGTTAGAGCATTAAGAATCTTTCCCTTTCCCACTCACAACCATAGATCTGCATTCTGAGTCCTGAAACGCCCCCAGCAATCCGGTTGCTGTGTTCTCACTTATGATACACCTGATTTTGTTCTATGAAAGGTTTGAGAAGGAGGCATGGTGTTGTTAGGAGCAACGAACTCTGCAATATTACAACAATTATGTCATCAAATACAATAGCGATTCTGAAAAACATCCTATGACTACAATTAATCCCACAGGACAACCAAACACAAATGTATCTATGTTGGATTGGGATAAAAATTGCTTTGCCATATTGATTTAAAACATGGATGGAATTCTTCGCTACACATTCTCTTTATGCTGCTTGTGAAATATACTGGCTGTGGATGATAAAGGATGATCTGCTGTTATTTCTTATCCTTGCTTCATTCTTATTCACACACACACACACACACACACACACACACACACACACACACACACACACACACACACACACACACACACACAGAGCTTCACAGCCCCCGTCATGCAGGAATGCCCAGGGCAACAGGTGATAAATTACAGAGCCCTCTACCACTATCTCTGTGGTTTCCTCCCTATCTTTGTTCTCCTGAGACAGAACCCCCTCCCCAAACCTCCTCAGATATTTTTAAAAGCTCTTTTTTGTCTCGGAGATTAAAAGGAGGAGGAAGCTTCGTGTGAGGGCACGGATGTTTTCTTAAGGTTGTCTAAACTATGAATAAAGGAAAAGAGGGGTGCGCTTTCGCCTTGGCCTCCTACTCTGGCATAGAGACCAAACCCATAAGGTACAAGGCTGTTACACCTTAGGGCTGATATTGTTTAGACTGCAGAGGAGCCAAGCAGTTAGCCTTGGATACACTCGTTAACGCAGGAGACAGATTAGGGTTAAGTGGAGTCTAAATCTGAACTGAGCACACACACACACACACACACACACACACACACACACACACACACACACACACACACTATTAGCATACACATACAGAGGCATGGGAGGCATGTCAGGACATGTAACGTTAATGACCTCATAGAAACATGAAAAATGAGACAGAACGTGTGTTTGGGGCATTGAGCTAACTTCAAAATGATGGTGCTAAAATGATGAATCATTTTCCAACTTGAATCAAGTTACAACAGTGAGTCACAACTTCATTGAGTGATAGAGCTAATCTCTGTTGTGTTTGTTAAGTCTTTCCTAAAACAAGACTGGCACAGCCTGTCAGCAACGAAAGAAGAATGGTATAAAGCTGGAAAAGAAGTCTTTCTGGTTTGACCAATATATCAAATAATACAAAAGTGCAGCAGACTGTGCTGTAAGTCTGTGAAGCATTAGTCCTCTGATTAACGCTTAATAGACCAGTCTTACAGATCTGTACACTGGGTTCAACTTATTTCTCAACAGACTTTTGAAACCTTCAGAAGGTCATAAAAACGTTGCGTCGTATTTTACATTGAGTGATTTGGAAAACTCACTTTCTGAAACAGAAATGCCTGAATGTCCCACCTAGTTACTGGACTGTAGTGGTCTTCGAAGGAGGATAAAAATTGTCAGGGACTTTGACAATGCTGGGTGTGTTGAGAAGAACAAATGTAAAGGGGGCATGACACATGCACAACAACATATTTACACTCTTTTGTTTTCTGTAAGTGCAAAATATATTTGAATCCAACTTGTTAAGTATTTCCCATCAGACTACAAGTAATGTAACTTGAGATGTTAGTGTTTAGTGACCCCGCTATCATGTGGGAACAACTGGGGCCCACGACAGACCAACAACATGTGGAATAGACGTTTGTCAAAATATGTTAGAAAAAACGTGCAGGTCCAAGGCACAGTCATTATGCACAGCTGCAAACGTAACTCAAAAGTTCAATGAGAGATAAGGCTAATCTTTTGTGTTTGTTAAGACTTTCTGAAAGGCGACTGGCACAGCCTGTCAGGAGTCAACAATTAAGAAACAAACTTGGTCTTATATAGAAACAAGAAGGGTATAAAACTGTAAAAGAGTTAATAAACCAAAACCTTCTGAGGTCAGAATTATAATCTTGTCCAACAATGCTGTGGTTTTGTGATTCTATATTATCTTTCTCAGTGTTGGCACCTTTGTCAATGCTGCCATTTCATTTCAGTATATAATTAAAAAATTTGTACTTTCACCTATTCCTACTTGCTGTTTACTACCAGGCCCTTCTTGTTTGATGGACATCCTGCTAAGATTGAAACATCTCCCATTGGAATGATCCAGGCTTTCAAAAGTTCATTTCAGTCAGTTCTCAGAAGTACTTCTGATGAAGAATAAACCAAGTTTATGACATCCTGGATATTGGTGAATTATTATTGGTGCATTAAGAGATGCTCAGCAATACGGTGAACTGTGTGAAGAGTGTGTTGTGTAACACATGTTTAAGCCCCTCTCTCTCTCTCTCTCTCTGTCTGCTTTATTAAGTTCTGTTGCTGTGAAGCACAAATCTCTTTATAGAGCTTTCATTCTTGTGTCATGCTGGCATTTCAGTCTAACCTCAGGCCAGCAACCCAGAGAAGCCTGACACAAAGGCGAAACTGCATCAGGTCTCTGAATGAAAGAAATGGCCTGGAAGACCATTGGCTGAAAGAAGGGCTTTCTGGGGCAGAGTGTGTGGCCAGTGAAAAGTCTGCTGGGAAATAAAATGCTTCTTGCTTTGTGTCACTGTCTTTTACTGCTTTCTCTAGCCTGTGGGGGAAAAAGGGGAAAAGGCCAATTCCTTCTCACATCACTGCCATTCACACTGTTCAATGGAAAACTTGACTTTCACGGGTATGCAAGAGAGTGCAGGGGAACTACTCTCAATGGTGTCTCTATTTCATCGTTAAAGCACCATTATGAAAAAAATGTCCTGAGTGTAACGATTGGATATTATACAAGACTATTGCTCTTTTGTGAAGAATAATCTAGAAAAGAACAATTGACTGTAGACGTAAGATAGATTTTGACATGGGATTGATTCATGTCTGAGATAAACTGATATGTTCTGTTGTTTTGCTCTTGTAAACATAGCCATGGATCAGTCTGTCAAACCCTATTGTATTTCAAGAAACAGAGGAAAGAACATGCTGTTCACTGGCTGGCTACTTTAAACCTGTCATTTGTCTCGTGAAGATTTCCATTGTCACAGCAAGCATATAATAAGCCTGTATATTATATCATTCATGCGTTCGTTCATTCATCCATTTGTTCCTCTTCAGTAACCGGTTCAGCCTAGTCATGGTAACAGTTGGTTCAGAGCCAGGACAGCTCTGTGATTAGAAGACTAGTGAGATTAGCAGTTAGAGACAGACATGTAATAAATAGAAAAGGAGATGGCTCAACTGAAATATAGTGGTATTAATAAATCCTGAACTGTTATTCTAATAATGCAACTCTGTAGACACTGAAAATGAATATTTATTTATAATAGACCTCTAAAATACCTTGAATGGCACAATTAGGTATCATTAGCTATTTACAAGAAAGATTATGGCAGATACAATTATTCTATTAAATGATTATATTTAATGAAGCCTCATTACAAATGATGAACCACACAGGCTAAATACTGTATGTCATGTATAATATGGCAATATAATATGGCCTTTCTCAACGTCACTTTTACTTGTGTTATAAGGGGTAATTTTAGGGAAAAAATATTACAGCAATAATCGAAGACATTTTTATGATACTCAATAAGCATCATCATAATAATGGGATCAGTAACAATAATAAACAAGTAATAAGGGGATCAGAGTTATGAAAGTACTAATGATTCATTTAAGAGCTCGGAAAAATATATCGGGGCATAATTTATTAACGTATCAGTATTTTGACATTTTATACAATAGTGCTGTTAAATTCATAAGTGTTTAATTTTCTCTTACTCAAAGGAACATGTGTATTAGATGTTGATTTAATTGAATGCTAATAATAAATAGATTTTAAAAGCAAGGAAAGATATAATTGTTGATATAGTGAAACGTTTTGTAAGAAGATGTTTATATGACATTCATGGAAAGGATCTCCAGAGTCAGTGCTTAGTAACAATCAATACGTTTTCCACCACAGGACACTCTTCAGGATAGAGGAGTTTGCAAGTTCTAGTTTCTCAGTAACATGACAAGCTGCGGTTTTTCTTTTTTTTGTATTGTTAATTTAAAAATAGGGCCTTGGTGAGGGAACAACTCTGTAAAGATGTTATAACATATGAGATACCAGGAACTTGTTTCATGGATGTTCGACAACATTAAATGTAATTATAAATGGTTGTAATGGTTAGAGTTGACAACTGCTGCAGTGTAAGGGGAATAATACAATTCAGGGCATGCCATTATGGTCAAAAAATCGACTTCAGGGTAATAATAAGTATGTTCTATTCTTTATATATCCCACTGACATCAGGAAATTGTGTTAATATTGCAAACATGAGATGAGAACTACATTCTCAAAGCCTCAGTCTTCAAACTAACAGATTTATGTGTGTGTGTGTGTGTGTGTGTGTGTGTGTGTGTGTGTGTGTGTGTGTGTGTGTGTGTGTGTGTGTGTG
>JAQQZR010000003.1:7886490-7924934 GCA_030068235.1 Notoglanidium macrostoma
GTGTCTCTTTGTCTCTGTCTGTGTCTCTGTCTCACACACACACACACACACACACACACACACACACACACACACACACACACACACACACACACAGGCTGATGTATGAATAAAAAAGAAGTACTGCTCCAATTACATTTTTGTTGTTGTTGTTTTTTTTTGCAGTGAAAATATATATTATTTTATTCTGTCATTTAAAAAAAGGTCTTAAATCTATATTTAGATTTTTAGACTTTATAGTTAATCACATTAGTTTTTCCCCCAAGTAAATTTCTTTCAAAACAGCATTTTGTCCAGATTATTATCTCTACAGCAAAACACAGAAGTCGCATTGCTCATCTTCTGGCCAGTAAAGCAGTAAATTCTGGTGTGTTTCATCTGACAGCACCACCTAGAGGAGAGGTGCATCTTACATGCAAGTATAAATGCTTCACCCTACGCAACCGTCGATCCCGTACCAGTGTCATAGATTTTATATGGAAGAATAAATTGGCCGTAAACTCAGTCGTAATCGGCCTATGGTTATGCTCAGCAGGAGCGAGTGGATTCCAAGTGATGAGAACCTCAACCAGAAATAGGGTATCAGGATGGATCAGGTAGGTCCAGAGAGCAGAAGGGGTCAGGATGACTGGTATCTCAGGAGTAGCATTCATAGCTCAATGGAGAGAGAAAGAGAATGAGAGAAAGAGAAAAAGAAACGTTAGGTATGCTCATTGTCATGTAATGAAGAACAGTGTTTATTGTGTGATGAGTGCAACCAGGGACACCGGCAAGATTAGCTATGACAGCATAACTAAAAGGGAGAGCCAAAAGGTAACACAGACACGAAGGCGCCCTGGGACATAAAGCTTCCAGCCACTCCAACGTCAACAAACCTGAATGAATATGTGAGAGTGGGGGGTGACAGCATCCAAACATCCCAGTTTACCAAAACACACTATATCAGAGAAGCCTCCAGATCTGCTCCTTTATGTAAAAAAAACCCTATTAACAAACAGCTTATGTTTTCAGCCTAGACCTAAACATTGAGACTGAATCTGAGTTCCATAACTGAGGGGCTTTGTGAGAGAACCTTCTACCCCCTGTTGTAGCCTTCACTATTTGAGGTACCAATAAATAGCCTGTACCTTTTGATCTAAGTAGGCATGGCAGATCATAAAAGACCAGAAGTTTGCTCAGGTACAGTGGTGCGAGACCTTTCAGTGCTTTATAGTCCAATAATAGTATTTTATAAATCAGTGCAACATTTGATTGGGAGCCAATGCAGTGTAGATACGATACACGTGATTTGATCATATCTTAAGTACTTACTGGAACATCCAGTCATTAAGGCATTAGAATATAACCTAGAGGTAAGAAAAAGATTAACTATTTCTTCTGCATTGTGTATTGACATTACATTTTTTATCTTAGCAATATTTCTGAGATGAAAGAAGGCTGTCCTAGTAATACTATCTACATGAGCTTCAAATGAGAAACTGGAGTCAATAATCACACCAAGGTCTTTTACTTCCGCACATGGAGAAACAGAAAGGCCATCCAGAGTCTCTATGTAATCAGACAGCATATTTCTAGCTGCATGTGGTTCTAATAGAAGTATTTCTGTCTTGTCAGAATTGAGTAGAACTTGATACAACCATCAAAATGATCCACACAGTAAAGAAGGATGCAGCACAAACTATAGTATAAACCTTGGTTTTCTCCCAAATAGGACTCCCCTTCCCTTAGCTTGAATATTTTATTTGAACATTTTTGCAATATATGAACTACCATCACCTGGTTCTACAGTTTTTGTGCCTATCGTTATCAAAGTAGGGTCTGCGGACCACCAGGGGTCTATGACATACCCAGGAGGTCTGGATTCAAAGCTTTAGTTTTTATAGTTATAACCTTGACTGTATAAAGCTCAAATAAGAAGTATACAAAATAATAATGAAACTATGGGACAGTATCTATTTTGAGTTCAGTATGTGGAATGTTTGAAAATTAAAAACTCTAATGTCTAATAAATAAATATGATGGTACTTATTTAAATATATGTAAAATAAATCGGTGCCTCCAGCATGGAGTCTAAGCCTTTTCAACATCACTAGGGTCAAGGTTAATAAGTACTATATTTAGATAATTAAAAAAATATTTAATATAAATATGGTTTGACCTCAAATTATGGATGAAAATTGTAATATTGCATGACAAATACAATTCAAACCAAACTATGAAAAAGACAAATGAAATAAGCATTTCTTGGTTATTGAGTGTGACCTTCAAGTGAGGCTCCATCATCATAAATGTAATCCCACATATTCATCCAACAATTTAAAACTCATTATTAGGAAATGAAACAAATGATGGCATTAGTTTTGCAAGAGTCCATCTGGCATTCACTCGTCACCCTGATAAAACCTTATAATGCACGAGACATTTTGTCTATACTGACAGTGAAGGACTAATACACAACATCCTTGTATCTTTCTCTGTTGTCAGCCTGTATATTTATGGACCACGTCACCTGCTGCATAGCTGTAACTTCATTCCGATTCGATTCAAACACATCCTATTGATATTCTTTCCTCTGTGAAAGGTTTACTGTGCTGAGTGACACACTGGTCTAAAATCCTGCTTCTAATTAAGTCCTGAAAGCCTTAAGCACTAAAGGCCTGGGGTTAGATTAACATGGTCTTTTCACCCTGAGGGCTTTGCGGTGTGCAGAGTAATGCTGAAAAGACAATGGAAAGGAGAGAACTATCATTATAACAAGGGAAGGGCTGATGTGCCCTTTCTGACCCTTGCAAAAAGTTATCATTTCAAGCTCTTCTTCTTATAGGTGTGGATGTACCACACCCTTCAAAGGCAGCTCAACACACGTGCACTATTTGTGCCTGTTAAAATTAAAAGACGCGGAGCAGTTGCCCATTTATCAGTCAAGTGTCCAGTAATTATGCCCTACAGTGAGTCAGTGCTAAGTGAATTGGAGAGAGGAAGAATAATAAAATTTTCTAGCATATCTAACCTTCAATATATTGCCTTTTTTGACTGAAATAATTTCACACACTCAGTAACAGTATTGCTCTTGTTTCAATAAAAGTTTAACACTGGACAGAATGCCCTTATGCCCTGGTTTTAATTACCCCATGCTGAGCCTGATGGACACTATGGAGGCCCTTGAGCAACAACCACAGTGGGATATAATGAAGGGTCTTAAAAATAGTCAAGTCTCTCTGTTTAGGGTGCACTCGCATAGAGTGTCAGAAAACATCTTTGTTGCCTTCAGAATTACTGATTTGATGTTAAAAGTAGGATTCAAGCACCGGAATGCCCCTCCCTTACCCCTCTTTTTCCAGGCCTGTATAGTCTAATACAGGCCTGGAAAAAGAGAAAAAGTGTTGACCATCAGGTGCCTGTAGTGTACTTCCAAGTACTTACAGTCACACTCCCTTGCTTTTTCCATTACTAAATAATAAGTATACCCGCCATTTTTCAAAATGTGAGTTCTCAAACTTGTAAGCCAGCACCATCAAAAACTGATCCCTCTTATTTCCTCTTCCTTGTCTTCCTTTGTTCTTTGTTGTCTTCCTTCTGGTGCTTCCTTCCTGATTCACACTGCCACTTGTAAAAATGTGAAACACAGGTGGACCTGCTCCGTGTGTAGATATGAATTATCGTTTAGGAATATATATTCCATTTCTGCTAAGAGATACTCTAAAAATCCTACATAGAGGACCTTTAAAATGTTTTTCAACCTGATCTCTGTACACTGGATCTGTAGGTCATGTGTCCTTACGATCGGAAAAATTCAGACTTTCTTTCCCCTCAGAAAGCCTATATACTCAAAACTCATTTAAAATGATCAGTTATTGCAGTTTGGCAATTTACGTAATGAAAAATCTAAAGTACAACCATGACACTAGCAATAGTCCCATTTCTGAATTGATGGACTAAACAGAGTTATTTTGAAATACCATTGAAGCATTCTTGAATGGGTTCAACAACTTCCATTATAAGTGAGATTCACATAAATGTGCCTTCGACAGGGAAACATGATAAACACTGGTGTATCCCTTTAAATGCTATGGCATTGTGAAGAAATCATCCCTTTAAATGAAACCTTTGCTAAAAGAACGGGCATTTTGCTCTAAACACAGATTGTCTGTGTAAAGAAAACGAAAAAACTATGGAAAATGTCTAAAAGTGCACGGCTCATTTTGTAATTATCAATTTACATCAAACGCTGACCTTTAAGGGGTCGTCCACTGCTTTGATCATGGTATGCGCAAGTACATAGTTTATCCTCAGCAGATATTTCTGTTTTGAATTTGGTGAACACAGACCACCAAAATAAGGTTAAGGCACGTATGTTCTATATCTAGTTGGAGAACAAACTGAAGTTTGTAATATTTATAAGAAGTGAAAAAAAAAGTTGTATGGAAAGTGTATGAGCATCTGGGCCATTCATTTATCAGCATTTCAGAGACGTGCTGCTGTACTAAGTGATTAGCGGGCGGCTTTGTTTTCTTTGTGCTATGGTGACAGGAGGGCCAGGGCTTATTTTTGTGGCTTATGCCTGCAGGCATGCTGATTCAGCTTCTGCCTCTCGAGAAACTATTCAGAGATTGGCGACCAACCAGGAGAACCAAGTCTATTAATCAGCACTCACTTATACACCCTGCTGAGTCTGTCCCTTCACCTGATTTGTGCTGATCCTGTGAGCAGGGCCTAACACTTTCATTTCCTCAATAATTCATAATCATATACACACCCAAAGCACAATATCATGCCCGGTTTCCACTTGCTCTCTCTTATCCAACCTACATTAATAAGAAAAGCATGCTTCTGTAATAAACCCTCAGGCAAAACAATAAAAAAAATCTATTCCTAGCCAACACATCGATTCTTTTGTTGTTCCTCTGAGTGAGCAATTATGGATAATTTTTAATTTTGTTTTAACCCAGAAGCAATCTTATAAAGGGGCAAACCTTTCAGGGTCACATGCACTCTCCAAATCCAATCTCCAAGAAGTTGAGGCATATTAATTACACAGACCCCAGAACTCCAAAAGGCCCCCAAACCAAAAAAAAAAATACATAGTGAGGTGCCTGTACAAGCAGTTATCTTTCTTTATTATGGTATACTTTTTGAGACTAATTTCTTCCTGTATCTGCTCACAGCCTGGTTTAAAAGAAATTACCACTTAAGTGGCAGAGCAAATATTACCTAAACTGATCTTAGTGATACAATGCAATCAGGAAACTGGACTTGGTTCACATGTATGAAATACACATGCGTCAACTAAAAGCTCCACCTGGCACAACAAAACAGTCTGAAACAGTCTGTCAGAGTAAAGTGTTTTGTTTGTGTGGAAAAATCAATCCTCCTGCGTCTCACATCCTATAGATCTCTTTGTGCTATACAGTGTGTGACTATAGGATCAAATGGCTCTCCCTGGATCCGTGTTCTTGCATGTATAACAATGACTCACTGCTTTTCCACAGTTGCCAGGCGCCTGTTGTCTCTATTCAGATTACTAATACAATAATTTTGTGAGACAATCTTTGAGAAGCCTTCTAGACAAACTCTGAAATCCTCAACCAGGGATTTTGTGAAGTCATTTCTGTTTATATATACACTCTGATTCTTGATGATAACGCCTTTCAAATGACTCATACATCATGTGCGAGTCCCTTTGTGACTGGGATTGAAGGGATTTGGTTTTCGCAAACAATAGGACACAGGCAAACCATTAGGACATTAATCACAGGAAGTTTATCTTTATGCTATCATCTATTAAATCTCTCATCCTGGACTCCAACCACTTCATCTACTGGTTTAGATAATTGATGTTACTGAGATCTGGGATAAATCCTTTTGTGTATTACTTTTGTAGCATATTTCATGTAGGATTTGCAGTAATGTGTATATTTGATCATGCATTTGACATTTGCGCGACCATAGAAACATGAAAGTATACATGGAACGTATACAATAATTGGTGTTCTTGAAGCTGCTATTAAAATATTTGTTTTAGTGGCTTAGTGTGATGTAAACAAAGTAAAAGCCTGTGAAATTACAGGTTTGGTGGAGTCTGTAAACATCTGCACTGCAGATATTCTCAGTTCATTATGTTTTAGCTCAAGGCAAAGGCTGTACACTATATAACTTGTTGAAATTTTAAACAGCCTGCTAGAAAAAAGATCTTATTCACCTGTGTACCTATGTGCATGGGCCATGGAAAGCACCATGGAAAGGTGCCAGTGAATGAAACAAAGGTCTTTAGTGTCTTATGCATCTTTTCCACTGTAATCATACGGAAAACTCTGCACACCGCATCAGATTCTTCTGTTGTGATCGACACTGCGCAGATGAATGATGATGAGCAAGACTGATTCATTTAGAGTGTGGAAACTAGATAAGATCAGTAGTTATATGGAGATTTTTTCCCCAACAATAAGCAATCAATCAAAATGAGTTAATGCCTTTTTTATGGAAAAGGGCAAAATATCGATTCGTGTTACAAGACGAATGAAAATCATACTACAGACTAGACCTGTTACTATACTCACAGACCTGAGTAACAGAAAAACCCAGTTGATCACTGGTTTAAAAAACGCTGTGACAATGCCACGGCCATCCAGGACCCATAGAATGGATGGCATTATTCTCTCTCCCCTGTAAATCACAGCAACGCCAGCTAATCATGGGCTTCCGTGAGCTCATGTATGCGGAAAAGGGTAGACAGCGCTTACCTATGACTGTGCCCATGTTATTTCACATATTTCAGCATGACACTAGCCTTCCATTTGAAGTTTTAAGCATGTTGGGTGACATGAATTTAGCTTAGTTGAGCCTGTTCTAGAAACACAGCTGTTTTGAGCTACATTGATTGAAAGCATGTAGGGTGTATGATATCATGCCTAGCCCATAAAAACATCATCCTATATTCTTAATTAGCCTAGATTATGTGAACAAAAAAGTAATAAGATATAATAAGAACTGTGCAAACTTTTGTCAGTTGTTGAAGCTCAGACTGTGGCATTTAGACAGTATCTTTATTAGAAACTGGAGCACACAGTGCAATATCAGCAAGTGCTGCCATAAAAAAATGAGAGAGGGGTGTTAATTTGTGAACACGCAAAGGTATTCACAAGCATGGAGCAGTGACACGACTGTGACACCGAGCACTGAGGCTCACGTGTTTCCTTTCCTCTCCTCTGGCTCTTGAGTCATTAAAGGTCTACTATGTAGTAAACTGTATATTAGAACATATTGTGACTTTCAGGTGCCCGTAGCGTACTTACACTTACATTCACACTTCCTTGTGTTTTCCTTGCTCAATAGTAAGTATAATCCTCTCTTGTAAAAACAAGAAACACAGACGGCGATCTCTAGAGGTTTGTCTTTTCTAGGCTACTGGAGCAGTTCAACATGGTGGCTCCATAGAAGAGGACCTGTACCCTATAAAGTGCTCATTCTAAGTTTACGAAAATGCAATGATTCATAGTTAAAGGTAATAATAAACTAATGATAATGTTGAATATTATATGCCATTTATGCCTAAATACTATATAGCTGACCTTTAGGTAAAATAACCATAGCCTGTTTAAGTAAAAAAGATATTTGTAATCTTTTTTTTATTGGCATACTGGAAATTTATATTTAAATATAAAGTGAAATAAATGAATAAATAAAATTAAAAATTAAAAATAAATAATTTTTTTTTTTTTTACCACCACCTCTGCTAATAACTTGCTATTGTTACTGTTCTTATATATTATTCGTGTTCTTATTACTAATATGTGTATTAAAAACATCTGGAATTAAAAAAGAAAGGTACAGCAAATTAAAAAAAGAAAAGAATTGCCTTTGCCCATTCAAACCCCCGCCCACCTCCTGCTACACCTGAACCCGACCCAGTTTAACTGTTTGCCACAGGTTTTTTCCCCCACAGAGTTTCTTGAATATGACAGAGAAAGAAATACTGTGGGACAATCTATCCTCATGTCTAAAACTAGACATGAGCTTTTTAATCAACTGGCTAGGGAGGCTCATGACAGTTTAGCTTGAACATAAATAAGAACCTGTGGTACCCACTGTGGCTATATTAGATCGGTTTGGGGACCAGGGAAAGTTTCAAGTAGAAACTGACATGGAGACTTTTAATAGAAAGATATGTTATAATAAATTATGTTAAATTACTCATGAAAAGAAAAACCAAAGCCCAATGCTGCTTCTCTCTGGACAAAAAAGTCCCATCAGATAATAACTGACACTGATCCAGTTCCTTTATGCTTAACTTGGTCAGAATTAAACATTAACCTAAACTGGACAATCTCTGGAACGTCAGCTTTGCATTAACACCTACTTTTTTAGATGTTGCTTTACTTCCTTAAAGGAATAGGCCTAAAGGTTTCTATTACATTTTCTCATCAGATTGAATAGTTTTAATGGTTCCACTTGTTTTTCATTCAGTTACAGGTCCAGAAGATATAATATTCAGCATATGGTAGACTACTATCCTCTCTTTTCCTCCCTCAGACACTAATGTTTCTGCCCGGATATCTGCATGTCTGGCAGACATCTCATCATGGATGGCAGCTCATCATTTGAAACTCAACCCCAGAAAAACTGAACTGCTATTCATCCCAGCTGATTCATCCCCACACCAGGATCTTGTGATCTCCCTGGACAACTCTTTAATCTCTCCTTCGGCCACTGCACGTAACCTTGGGGTAACTATGGACAATCACCTATGTTTTTCCTCTCATATTGCTGATCTTTCTCGCTCATGCCGATTTCTCCTCTGCAACATCAGAAGGATCTGTCCATTTCCTTCCACACAGGCCTCTCAGATACTCCTTCAGTCCCTTGTCATCTCAAGACTAGACTACTGTAATGCACTCCTAGCAGGTCTGCCTCTGAGCGCCATTCGACCCTTGCAACTGATCCTGAATGCAGCTCCACGACTCGTTTTCAACCTTCTCGTTGGTTCACGACTCGTTCTCCCACACCACCCCATTGCTACGCTCCCTTCATTGGCTTCCCGTAGCTGTCCGCATCAGATTCAAAACACTGATGCTTGCCTACAAAGCCAAAAATGGACCTGCACCCTCCTACCTCAAAGCACTTATCTTACCCCGCACTGCACCACGCTCTCTCCGATCCTCCAGCACTGATCGACTGGTTCCTCCATCTCTCAAGGTACAGGGAAGACATGCATCTAATCTCTTCTCTGTATTGGCACCTAGGTGGTGGAATGCACTTCCCCTGGATGTCCACAGCTGAGTCACTGGGTGTCTTCAAACGACGACTAAAGACCCACCTCTTTTGGAAGTACTTGGACTAGCACTTATTTATTCTTCACTTCTCCACAAAAAACAAATAAACAACCAAAAAAAAAACCTTTCTGTATTACTGCCAACAGTTCTAGTGTGATAGCATTCTTAGCCCAGGTCCTAATGAGCCAGTATCTGAATATATTTACTGATAGAGACTTCAAAGCACTTATGTAAGTCGCTCTGGATAAGGGCGTCTGCCAAAATGCTGTAAATGTAAATGTAGATGTACTGAATATTACTACAGAAGCAAATAAGACCATTAGTTCCACAAAACTTTTGAATCCATCAGTTCCTCCGAATACCCATTTAACCTCAACCTGTTATCAGAAGTTCACCATTACACACCACCATTCCTGCGCGAGAACACCGGATGGCAAACATCAACAAATGTGTCCAGAAATTGTTGCTAACACCCTTCAATTGTGATATCACCCCATATGGAAACAAAAATCCTACAACAAACAAGCTAATTTAGCTAATATTTGTCTAATTGAGGGTTTTTTCCCCCCCAGAAGTATGTTTTATAATAAAAAGCTTAATATTTTGTAAAATCCAACTTTTATAACTAATCAGCAAATCAAATGACTTGTCCATAGCTTCAACAATGTCTAAGGTTTCAAAAATGTAAACGTTTCCACAGAAAATGTTGCTAAATTGCTGCAGACTATACGACCGAATTAATGGTGCATAGCAATGTTTTCTAAGCAGTAATCGGAAAGTCAAGGAAGGCCTTGGGATCTGTCAGTCATGCTTAAATATAAAAACAAATAGGAACTGTTCATAAAATGTGGTTCTTGCAGAAGCAATCATCTGGGTAGAGCTGGGGCACATATTAAAAACCCCTTACAGGCCTTACACTGAGCTTCTGAGAAACCTGCCACCTGTATAGAGCTCTTAATAACTTCTAAAACCACACTTTTTTTTACATCATGGGAATACTAACCTCTTCAGTTATATTAAGAACAACACACACTTAACTATTCACATAAACGCTACACAGTCTATAACTCAGACAACACTGAACAAACTATGGAGGGGACTGTAGGGGCATGTGGATTTAAGATCAAACACCCTGTGCGTATGAAACAGTATTTGTGTTTCATCAAACCCCATCCCCTTTGGTTGCTCTCTCCCCATGTATTGGCTTTATAAACATACCTATACCTCCTAAATACATACATAGGCTCCTTTCTGACACAAGCGAGCATCCAATTAAATAAACTACAGGGTTCAGGGAGGGGAAACCAGCGGTTGGCCTCTCTCTCACGTTTCCCATGTGTATGTGATGACCTCTGACATTTGACCTCCAAAATGGTTAGGTTAAGCAGGACCACCCGGGCTGGGTTAGGCAGGGACACCTCAGGGGAGTCGCTCCAATCTGGGGACAGAGGGCTTCTCAATCGTGCAGTAACGTGTATACGGCTGAGGCTCGGGGGATGGTGGATATTTTGAGTGTATATGGGATCTGTCTGCTTTCACTGGGTACTTGATCTCTGGAAGGTTCATGAAGTGCTACAGGGAGAGCTGTCAGTTCCTAAATAGGGACATCTGGTTCAGTGGGCTGGTTTATAGCAGTTTAGTGCCAGACTGCAACAGAGAGTGAACTGAGTTTAACATATATGGGACAATAATGAGGTGCTGAAGCGAATTATTTGGAACAGTGTTCTTAATAGACCATTTTATAAAAGTGTATTCGATGTGCCAAATGTTATTACGCAGGAGCGTCCAATCTTATCCAGAAAGTGCCAATGTGGGTGCAGGTTTTCATTCCAACCAAGCAGTGTTGTCCATTTGGAGGAGACACTAACTCTAATCAACAAGGGGAAAGAGTAATGCCATCCTTCTAACCAAGAGAGCAAGGACAATTATACATTGTCAGGACTCAAACCAATGATCTCCCAATGATCCCATCAAGTACAAACACTTCCCAGAAAACCAAATGCTATGCAAAAGATAATTCAGTCCTCAAAACTCCTCTATTCATGCTACTATTAGTTAACACTAATGTCACATGAGCAATGATATTAAAACTTTCAGAGAACTTGTTATACATATACAGGTACCATTATGTGATGGAAACAGTTGCAGGCTACAAATAGTTCTGGATTTTGATTAGTTACCATATCATTCAGTGCAACATTATCTGACAGAAAATCCCTATAAATAAGCTTATTGCATAGTTTGAGGACAGGGAGCTGTATATGGTTGTCTAAAGTGTCAAAATCTGAGGCGTCCTGCTGTAAATCTTAGTTTTATCACCTGTCACAAGATGCTCTTACAGCCGTCTCACAGTATAGTTAATATCCTCATAAAGCATGTCCCACAGCACCAGTTAGTTAACCCACATTGCCCAGTTCTTCCGCCAGAGCCGAGAAGTTGACCTTTTTAATGACCATTCAGAACCAGACTGGCTGTTTAAGTTTACAGCAAAAAAACAGCAACAGTTTAATAAAGCTTTAATCAGTCAAGTGAAATCAGCATGGGCTACAGACAGAAGGAGTGTTTCACTGCAGGTGTTTCACATGAACAATGGCACAGACATTGGTGCTGACAGATGTTTGTGACCACATGAGGTGTTGAGATGCATGGGAAGCTGACGACAGGATGCAGGAATGTGACGGCAGGTAGAGGGGAGGCCCAGGAAACAGAGTGACATGGGAATATCTGCGTCCTGGAACAATGGAGGCCGTGTGTGGGCAAGGAAGGAAAACTCTCAGGGGAGACAAATGGAGATAGACTAACCCAGCCCTGTTTACCTGCTCAATACCATGTTCACAGGAACAGCAGACTGCATTTGAGTGTGTGTGTGTGTGTGTGTGTGTGTGTGTGTGTGTGTGTGTGAGTGAGAGAGAGAGAGAGAGAGAGAATTCAATGCATACCATTCATGAAGGCAGACGAATGTGTGTATACATGCACAGTATGCTTGTGTTTGAAGGAAAGGTTGATTGAATGATGCCTAGATGAGATGAAAAGTCAATCACAATCTCAAACACATAAACATTTCAAATAATCTACAAAGGATTCAATTAGCCTGTGGCTGCAAAGGGTAATTTAATTCCCTGTGTTTAATTATGTGGTAAAATGAGCTTTGTTCCTGAGAAAGCAGAAAGAGATAGCAGAATGCCAGCAGAGATCAACCTTCTCAAGTTTTTAATTAAGACCCCAAACATCAAGTCGTGCAACATATACTCTCCCTGCATACAAGTTTAATGCAAGTGTACAAATGAATACTAATGTGGACATTTAAGACAAATGTGCTAAAATGTGACATGAAACTAACCAGCAAACAAAAGTCAGTGTTTTAAAGAACACATCGCAGGTAGTGCAGCGATAATGTGTACAGCTTGTCTTACAGGCAGATGACCTGTGGACTCCTGATGATACCACGGCAAGAACGGCCTCCCGCTTTTAATTCTTGGAGAACACACCATCGTCCTCTCAGACTGGCAGCCTATATGAGATGGGCAAGAGCTAGCTAAATTTTATTCGCTGATTCACTTTCAATAAATTACACTGACAAGTATAGCCTATAATACAAGTATAAGCTATGATACTGTCAATATGATACATTTCAATTCCGTTTAGCGGCCTCTTATCAACATGTGAGCAACTTTGTTCAGAAAATAGAGTAAACCTTGCATAATTTGTGAGAAATCATGACATAGAATAAGACTAAAGCATCAGAGTAAGGGGCAAATCACCTTGCTAGCCTATTAACTTATTTACACATCACTTTAAAAATATTGAAAGATTTTTTTACATACAAGTTGTTTGTCCTTTTTCAGTAGTAATCAATTTATAATTGTTGCATTGATTAATTTAAAACATTAAATTGATGCATTGATCCAAATCTAAATCATTTCCTTCCTACTAATAACATCAAAATACTGTACATATTGTGTAGGCATACTTTGTGCCCTAATTTTGCAAGTAAAGAACTAATATGCGTATAAAAAATTAAACTTCACATGAAAATGTACTGAAGTATATTGTATTTTTTCATAATGGTAGCTTATATCTTTGACTGTGTATGGAATCTTAAAATTGAAGTAAAACTATAGTCCTAAATGTTGGTTTTATTCCTATCCCTATCCCTAGCGCCGTTCCTATTTGATAGGCTTGTGAAGAGATCTCATTTCAAAATGAACCAGCTGTCATTCTCAATGAAAGCTAGATGTGGAAGTATGTGAAATTATTTCCTTAGTTCTTCAGTAACTGCTTTATCCAGAGCCTATTTCCAGGAATAGTGAGGAGAGGAAGGAATACTGGGATCCCAATCTATCACAGGGCAACAAAAATATGGCGCAATATTTTTCCTGACCGGAGTGTGCGAGCTGAAATAATCAATAATCAGATGTGCCATTTTGACTGAAGAATCAAATCTTTTACATGATTACTACTGAATACTTGTGGTCAGTATAACCAGGTATACAAGTTAAAGGTAACTGTATACTAACTGTACACACTATATTACAGTTCTTACTGCTGATGATGCTTTTCCGCTTCCCAAATCCTAAGCTTAACCATTCCCCGAAATGTTAAATCTTGGCTCAAATCAGCAGAACAATTCACTTTCCGCTAACACTTAGGGGTCAGGAGTGTGTGTGAACTGGCAGGGAGCGGTAGTCAGCAGGGGTTTAGGAGGCTTTACTGTTAGGGAAAGCAGCAAGTCATCAGTCAGTCTCTAATGGTGTGTGTCTAACGCAGCAGATGGGCCTGATGTAACACGAGAACGCCGCTAGCTCTCTCCCGCATCAACACTTCCACTGCTGACCTCAAGGCTGTTTAGTTCAGTCAGTAGGAGAATCACAGATGTTGCCAATCTTTATGCAGTTTATATGAAGGTGACGTAGGTATAAAATCTACTCAGGTCAGAGTTTATGCTGGATGATAAGTAGTAAAAAGTAATATTTTTGAAGAGCATTGTTGTGTATTGTTAATTGTATTGGCCACAAATGATTATTATATGATAATGCTATGATTAAACATAGAAGTGATGACATTCAGGTCATTTTGCAGTGTACCTATCTGACTGGTTGAATCTGTCTTAAAGCGTATTTCCTTTGTAATAGAAATGAGAGCTCGAGGCATTCCACCTTCAGGATGAAGTCTCCATTGGTTTTAGAGCATTTCTGCTTTTATGTTACTTGATAGAGAGATGCAGTTTATTACCTTCGATACTGGAGATCTGTAGAAAAAAGTGACAACAGGATCAGTCAAAGTACAAGTGACACGTGTTGATTGCTAGTGTGAACGCAGGTAAGGTGTTAATGTAAGGCTCAAGGAGATTAGTGAAACTAACCATGTTAGTTAGTGTTCACACATGTGAAAGTTTGTTCTCAGGATCTCAAACAAAACCAAGTCAGTTAATTATGAATGGATGGAAAAGGGTACTTTATGTTTTGACTATCCATAAGGAAGTGTGTATTGGGCTGTGTGTAAAATGGATTGTCACCTCTTATCACAGCAATCCAAGCACCACAATCAAAACTGTGCCGAACTCAAAGGGTTTCCTGTGAATACTGCTGGAGCTCACAGTTACCTCTTCCAGTACAAACCGGATTAGACTGTGCTGTCAACTTGCTTTCTACTCAAATGGTAAATTCGTTGTTAGTACATCAGCTAAAGAAGAGCGCTGTATGGAAACTTCTGGTTTCTTTCCTTTACCTTTCCTTTCACCTCCACTGCTTGTTCTTCCATTATGTAAGCCCTTTTCATGGGACCATCAACAATTCCTGGGAGAGAGATATATGTCACAAGCCCCTGGCGCATTGAGCTTTCAAAGCATGTATCTGTTTCCACAATCAGTCGTTTATGAACTCACCCCTCACACCCCCTGCCTGTTCCCAATCTCGGGAAAGTGTCCCAGAAAAATGAGCACGTCTGTCAGCAGGCTCTGGATCACTGAATGATGTCACTCCACAGTCGGCAGTTGAGCAAGGAGGGGTAAAAGAACATCTGCTTTTCTCTGGGCTTCAGTCACTGAAACAATTGTGGCCCTGTTGTAAGCAGTAAAGGACTCTGAGATGTCTTGCAATAAGCATGGGAACTAAGTTGTTGTAAACTGCACAGCCAGAAGCACTGATAAGGAAACTGGCTAGATATGGGGACATACATCATATAGTACATATAGTACTTTGCAAAAGCCTTTGGCACCATCTTTTTTAAGAACTAATTTTAGCTATCAGGTATTACCTGCAAAAAAAGAAGCGAGCGTGAGTCAAAGTCTCCAGATGAACTGTGGCAGGTTCTACAAGATGCTTAGAAAAAAAACTGAACAGCCAGTATTCACAGAAATATTGTAATATTATAATATGAAAAGCACTTGAAATTACTGATGAATGTAAATCATTGTCATGCTAAATATTGACTAGTTAAGTGCTGTTTGATGCCCTTTATAGTAGATTTGTAGGTAGAAAACATTTAATTTCTTTATTTTGGAGGGCACTTTTTTGTTTTATAGCATTTCTTTACATGTGCCTGTAAATGACAGTACTGTAAATGTTCAAAGCTATTCACACCTGGTACAGCCAGCTTGTGTTAAATATCTACTACATGAGTTCTACAAGCTCAGCTACAAGCTCAAAGGTACAGTTTATGATTTTTAAGTTGACCTATAATTATCATATATCATAAGTTCAAAGATAACTTATATGATACCAATATTTTGGTTTGCAGTAATTTCATACAATATTGCACTAGTTTCTCCTTCATTCACACCAAGGGGTGATTTGAAGTCTGCAGTTCACTTGCTGGTATGTTTCTGGGAAGTGAGAGGAAACCAAAGAACCCAAAGGAAACCCACAGAGACACGGGGAGAAGATGTGAAATGCGCAAACAGTAACTCTGAGCTCAGAATCGAACCTGGGACCCTGGAGGTGTGAGACAGCAACAGTACCCAACTACAAGACAGATTTTTTAACATAATGCTAATTTTAAAAATGTTCATTTAAACAGTAAAATAACTGATTTGGGGAGTGTGAGATTTCAGACCCTCCTTGCTAAGTTAGTTTGCTAAATTAAATAATATAAGCCATAAAAAAAATCGTATGTCTTATTGTATAATTTCAATTGTTGGTAATATGACCATACAAATGAAGACTTCCTTACTGAAACCTCATTTATGTTTGCCTGTTAGGTTAGCTAGAGCGCTAGGTTACTTACAATCTCTTGGGTATTACGATCTGACAAATTTATATTACATACTATTGTATAAATCACTCTATAATACATTGTAAATTCATAAGAGTCATATCTAACTGTGAAAGGTACAAGCTGGCGTACTAGCAGACAGTTAGTTGGAATGGTAACAGGGTAATTTAGGTCACAGATAAAAATTACAATTTTAATTTTTTTATATTTTGACACGTATGCCTATATAAATGAATTCATATACCAGTATCAGATACTGAAATCTGACCTGGTTCTAACTATAAAAGATACAAGCTAATTTGTTAGCAGTTATGTACTACGCATATGTAACTGCTTTAGCTGGCCTGGGAACTGGGAAGGCTTTTCAGACTTGCTTGCAGCGGAGGGCTCTAAAAATGACAAATTATTTCTTTAAGGTGCACACAAGCACATGTGATGACCTATATCTATGGAAATGACCTCTTCCTACAAGGCATGGACTTAAGACAAGATTTCTATTTAGGCTGCACCCAAACATTACTTTGGGTGAAGAGCAAATAGGCTCATGATGTGAATGTCAACATGATGATGAAGGTTACTTTGTATAAACAGTATCCACAAAGGCTGTAGACATTTCTGTCTGGGAAACGGAGAACAATAACAAGTATGAGATGTGCTTTAAGCCATATGTGTTCTATCTCCTACTAACTCCAATTATAGCAAAAAAGGTAAAACTGTTTGCTTGGGTGTCTGGATATCTTGTTCTGGATATCTTGGATGCTTGTTTATAAAAGTGTCTGTGTATGTGTGATGTAGCATTTCTGTCTAGCCATGAGGATCAGCTGTATAACCTGCTCATAAATATTTGACTATGAAAATGACATCTGATACTACAGTTCTGGAGAATCCAGGATATTTGTGTTTATAAGCACTAGTATGTGGGACAATAATGTATGTCGGTGTGGTTGTGCACAGTATGGGTAAATGTCCACGAATGCATGCATGCACATGAATGATTGTCTGAATGTCTGTGTTGGCGCGGCTTATTCGAGCTGATTATGCAAGAGTGTAGGGTGAGGTTGTGGGTGCTGCTCTCCCTTTGTTCTGACATGTTGGACGGAGGAGGCTTTTGTTGTTGGTGCCCTCCTGCTCCACTGACATCAATGGGCTCCATTGATACTCACAGAGGGACACTGTGTTCCTAATCACTGCCGTCCTCACACTGTCTCCAAGTAGCTTTTTCTTGGCCAATCTTGAAGTACTCCCTCAAGTTTACCTCCGAGTGGACGTCACAACTTGTAACAACAACACCGAATCTGCGGTCACATCAACTGCTTTAGAGATGTTTGCATCTGAATTTCCATCTCGATGCAAATTCGTGCACATGAGCTCATTAATAAAACTGAAGGCATCATGTGACCAAGCTGTAACCTCAGCATGCCCTTCTAAAATTCTAAAAAACAAGCTATGTGACTAAATGCACTGCAGTACGTGACAAATCCCCTTATAATAGAACTGTTAAGACAGTGTATTACCTCACTATAATGAATCACAGCTCTTCACAAAATACTGGATGTAATAACTAATAATGTTCTAGAGGGGCACATGACACATACTGTACATCAAATCCATTTGGGTCAATTATACCATGCCCATGATAGATGCTACATTAGATCAGCTGTTTGAGAAATAAATATGACCAGGTCAACAAACCAAACAAGGCAGTTGTCTCTATTTATAAGCTGTTTAAGTGCAACTCAGTTGCTAGGTAGATATTTGCAATATACATATCTATAACAATGACACAAAAGAAAGACATCTTCCAGAATAAACTGATGAAAGACGTGATTAATGTATTAGTTCATAAATCGTTTTCGCAAAACGTTTTCATCGAAGATCATAGATCTAGCCCTGCAAAAAGTCTTCAAGATCTCAATATAATGATCAAATATTATATGCACACAATAATACACGATATTGCACAACAATTTATTTATCCAATATGTACCCAGGACTTTCAACCTTTCAACACTCAGGGATATGGCAGTGAAACTGACCTTAAGCCACTAAAAGCCAAATCTAGAAAAAGAAGAAAGATAGCAACTTCTTGAAAACTATCATTCAAGTCATATAACTGTAAAACAATAAAGCAAATAGAAAAAAGCTGATGGACAGACGGAGATGATGACTTAAGTTACAGATCAAAAAAGGGAGCCAGGCTGAGAGATAAAAAAGAATGAGAGAGAGAGTGAGAGAAGATGAATGAATAGAAAAGAATTAAGGCTGACCATGCACTCCTGGGAAAATCCATGAGCCTGCTTGTGTCAGTCAGGCTTGTAAAGAAAGTTTAATGGTCATCCACAGACAGCTGGATATCTCAGAGGCATCATCAGTAAAGACGGCCAAAACAAACTGTTGATACCTGTCCCAAAACCTGCTATACTAAAATCTAAAGAGTTAAATTTGTCTGCCAGATCCTCTGATCTTGGAGGAGGTCCAAAATTCTAAAGCTTCTTTATTGTACTTTACAAAACACTCAACAATAAAGATCGATAGGTTGTTGAAGTGGGTCCAGTGTAATTGCATGTTTGACGTCAGAGAATGGACACACACGTTCACATTATCTCACAGAAGACTCATTTGTTTGGCATTGATTCTCTTTACACAGCTATGGACCACATGTGAAAGGCCAAGGTCACCATACCTTCTCATATAAAGAAGTTCCTTACTAATGAGGTTAGTTATAAGACAGGGGAAAAGGGAGAGTATGGTATCCATTTCTGCTTGTTTAACTGGCATGCCCACTCATTTTCTTTCATTCATTTTAAGAGTCTTCTCTTGAGAGTCTCTCTCTAACCAACAGTTAATAGTTATCCATATTACTAATCTACTTACTCATAGAACAGTACAACCCTTACAGGCATGAACAAGATGTGAACAGACCAACACACCCCAACATCCTCTACATTGTGCCTTTGAGCAAGAGGCAAATTATCATTGCAAGCGTTAGAGTCACTACCATTTACACGTGCCTAAACAGCACTAATTGAACTTCACCTTTATGTTATGAATACAGTTGGTTTAATACCTCGTCCAACTTTCATTTCCCGTCACCATAAGGTCTGGGGGGAAAAAACACAGAACATGTCCTTTTGAGAACAAACTCGGATATAATGAAATTATTTTCTTTTTACAAATCACAGTACGTTTTACTACTGTCTTCCTTTGCTAATCAATATTTTTTTCTCAGTTCCACAGAGACATATTATATGTACATATAGATTATATAGACTCATAGATTCTCAATGAACTGGAGATGAAATCTTGGTCATTTTGTGACTCATGGTTAGCAAAATTACATTAAGAGGTATTTTGTTATACAGTATACCACATAATACCCCAAATCTAATACACCACAACAGCTGAAAAATGAATAAAACAATATATAAAATAATAGAAAAATACATGATATCACTACTGACACTTGATAAGGGGCCACTTTATAGCTGGCGCTAATGCTAAGTGTCCATCAGAAACTTAAGTGGTAACTGACACTACATTAATCATACAAACAATCAATCAAACCATTTCTCATTGGGCTTTTACATGTTACTGCACAACAACTATTAACATTTGTAGTAATACGTCCCCACATGTCTAAGCAAAAGAGCTTGTCATAGCTACAAGATCATAGCAGTTTTGCCTGCTAGCTAGCATCCAGCTCAATCTTTAGTAAAAAAATATACGGAATAAAAATGCATTATTGTTCAGGTAAAATCTTTCAACTCCTTATTAAAAATCCAATATGAACAGTCATGGCTTTTGCAACTTAATGGATGAACAAAGAATCAGATAATACACGATTAAGCCTCCATTTCCTCCCTGATGAGTCAGTTAGGCAGTAAGATGTTGTGATTGGGGTGTAATTTGCGTCCCACTGAAATTACTTTTAGAAATGTACATAAAGTAAAGTAAAAGTCATTTTAAACATTGGTAAAGTGTCTATCACAATGATGTGCATGTTACAGATAAATAACTTACTTTAAAAACTCTGTTTACTATAACTACACTTTGGCTTTGAATATCAGAATTCATTTCCTGTTATCATCTATGTGTTATCTGATAAATGTGTTAACTTAGACCCATTTAACTGTAATCCCACCCATTTTTCAAGTTACCAAAAATATTGGAACATGTGCCTTCTAGGTGGTTCTTGTTACCCAGGTGTGCCCTGTTAGATGGACTGTTTAAACAGTTAATAGCTCTGAATATCTACTCTTGGTTTGAGCCTTAGGTTTCAATGGTGACGTTTGCATTTGTTGTTTAAAAGGAAAAACCAACACGAAGACCAGAGAGCTGTCTCTGGGCGAGAAGCAAGCCATTTTGAAGATGAGAAAAGAGGGAAAATCAGAGCCATTGCACAAGCATTCAGCATAGTTAATACAACAATTTGGAATGTCCTGAAAAAAAAAAGGAAAAGAAACCACAGGTGTACTAACAACCAGACATCACACAGGTCAGCCAAGGAACAGCAGTTACTAACAGAAACATAGTCAGTGGCATCACCAACAACTACCACAGGGCAGGAGTGAAGGTGTCACAATCCATTATTTGAAGAAGACTTCCATATATAGAAATATAGAGGCCAAATGACAAGACACAAAACATCTGCAGTAAGAATTGGAAGACAAGATTGGAATTAGCACAGAAATACAGAGCCACAAAAGGTCTGGAACCAAGATTAATCTCTACTAAAGTGATACAAAGGCCAAAGTGTGGAGAAAGAAAGGATCTGCTCATGATCCAAAGCATGCAAGCTCAATCATAGCGAAGGTAGTGCTATGGCTTGGGCTTGCATGGATGCTTCTGGATCAGGCTCACTAATCTTTGACAACTGATGCTGGAACTCATGATAGTAGCAGCAGAATGAATTCAGAAGTCTACAGAGACATTCTGTTTGCTAATTTACAAAGAAATGCATTCAATCTAATTGGGAGGAGCTTTATCATGCAGAAAGACAATGAACCAAGACCAAAACACACTGCCAACACAACAAGGATTTCATCAATGTTTTAGACTGGCCAAGTCAATCACTACATTACTAAAACCTCAACCCTGTTACTTTCAACTCTGTTACTCATTTAAGAGCAATGTAAAACAATTAGATGATCTTTCCTGAGATGGTTTAGCACATTCTGGAATGGTTAAATTAATGTTTTCTTAATTTTAATATTAAAAAATGCCTAATCTGTAATAGCTCACCCTAAAAATCACCCTGGTACGATTCATAAACTGTTCACAAAACAGGAGGTGCTTTCATAAGTCATGAACCTCACTTTAACTGAGGTCACCATGCAAAGTATTTTGACGCAGATTACACTACAAACCATTTTGTATTACAATCGAATGCACATTACTGAATAATAATTTTGTATTTCAAATGCATATATCAGACCTACTGTTCTATAACCTATAACTATACTTCACCTAGCTACAGAGTATCGGACTAACCTACTTCACAGTCACATAACGTTCTGTCCTGCTTTCTAAATTTAAACCCAAATGAAACACAGCAACGGGAAAGCCCAATGTTCTTTTATTGTAAATTATCGTATGGCCCATAGAAACCTCTCCCCAACTCTCTCTCTCTCTCACTCTGCACTTCTTATCCCTCTGTGAGGTTGCGCCTGACCTATGTGACCCACACTAATCATTGTTTTCTAGAAAAGGAGAGATGGGGATAATCTGACAAAAGAGATCAACCCACAGCTTTAGCTTAGGTGCACAGAGAATGACTATAAACAAAAGAAACACAAAAGAAAAAGAAAATATGCTTAAGGGCCTCTCTGTGGGTCTTTTCTCATGTCCATCAGGAAGCTAGGAAGTGATTCAAGGACTCACCTAATTCATCTTCAGAATAAAAAAAAGTACATAGTAAATTCAAACTGACAGTACAATATGAAAAACTTGTGAACGTGAATGCAAAATGCGAATGAATAGCTTCTGTAGCATGAAACACAATGTGGCTGTTCCAATGCTTTTGAATCTTTGTTTCTGTAGATATGTGAAAGCCTTGGCCCACCGTCAAAGAACAAGGGAACAACAAAAACGAACGGGAGATATGGATTTCTATTGGCCACTCATATAACTGCAGGACAAGGGGACAAGAGAATTATTTTCTAAGTTCTTCCCTGGCAATGACTAGCAGCATTCAGGGTCTGAAACTAAAACGTGGGAGGATTATGGTGAGGGGGAGTTTAGGACAAAAGCATAAAGGGAAAAACATACTTCATTTATACAATGGAGCTATAGCACTGCACAATCAACCACTGAACTGCACAAGGCTCTTAAAAAACTGCAGCGCAACACAGATTTACTGTGAAACTTACTAGCACACAGAGTTCTAACGCACTATGAACATGGGTGAGATGACATTTGCATCATTAAACATTATTTGGCTAGTCATAAGCCAAATTAAAGTTTCTTTGGTTTTCTTTGTTTTCATTTTTTTACACAGTGAATTAAAAGAGAATTGTCACTGAAAATAGATAATAAGATAATAATAAGAGCATAATACAGTAAGTAAGGGCTCACTATGTAAGAGACAAAAACATAATTAAATACATTAAATAATTAAATACAAAAACATAATTAAATGTTGAATCGTTGTATAGACCTTAATTATACAATGCTAACTGGTAGCTCAACTCTAACCAAATAGTGCACATGTGCAACCCATATCCCTGAAGGCATGTTGTGAAAATGTTACTTTTACCCTCTGTAGCTTTTCTTTCAAATAAGAGGCCAGAACAACTGCCCCTTTAAATGTAAACAGACTCTCCAGTCTTTCCTTAACTACCTCCTTTTGCTTTAAATAGGGTTCCAATGGCTTAAAACAGACATGAGGTCTGGACTGCGTCTCTGACCACAGACACACTATTGGAGAGGGTGCATCCTGTCTGGGGGGCTACAGGGTTTGTCCTTGGGAGGTGCAGCAATGAGGTCCTAGGTCAGCAGCTCTGTCCTCAAGTTTCAAAGGCGTTTGAATGGGGCAGTGCAGTGGGGTCAGTTAGCACTGACCCCTACCGAGGCATGGCACTTCTTAACCTGGCAGTGCATACAGCTAACTAATGCCTTCCCCTCTTATAATGAGCTGTAAGTGGAAACGATTAGCTTGCTCGTTTTGTGGCATTTCAGACCATACCATAGAGTCCTGCATTGAAAATCTGTAAATGCACCCACACAAAAGCACAATGCTGAATTTGGTTTAACAGCAATAAGAGGAGCTTGCAGCCCTTTCATCAATCAGTCAGCACATGTCACCTGCACGTTTGACCTGTATAAGCAAACAAGACCTCTGTGGAAGTTTACCATAGTGCACCGCACCAGTGGCTATGGGAAGTAATGGCTGTTACAGAGCTACGGATCTGTTAGTTCAGAATAAAAGAGGAGAGGAGAAAAGAAAAGGACATTGTTGAGACTTTGCATGGTGGATAATTTCTAAAGGTTGAGCGGTGATGCTATGTTGAGGCCAGATGAAGAGTAAATTAGGTTAAAGGTAAGAGTATTGAATAGAAATGATAGTAAAGGAAGGACATGGACAGATTCAGGCATGCTTCACACAAGACTAATATTTAAGTATGTCAGCTCACATTCAAGGATAGTTTATTCAATAAAGGATAGTTTATTAAGCTGTGTCATGTTGTTAGGCACAGAAAGACAGAATCAAACAGCTTGAGGTCCTGCTGTATTGCCCAGACCATTCTCTTGGTTCCCTGGTTTTTTCCTGGTCAATCTTCAACTGCCCAGTTTCGGTTAGGCTGTACCCATTGTAGCTTCACATTCCTGTTCTTGGCTAACAGACCTCTGACCTCTCTTATCAACAAGGTATTTCCGCCCATAGAACTACTGCTCAGTGGATGTTTTTTTGTTTTGTTTTTAGCACAATTTTGTGCAAATTTTAGAGACTTTTTCTTAGGAATGAAACTCTCAGGAGATCAGCAGTTTCTAAAATATTAAAACTAGTCCATTTGAAACCAGCAAGCATGACATGGTCAAAGCCACTAAGATCACTTTTTCCCCCTTCTAATATTTAATGTGAACATTATCTGAAGTGCTTGAAACTAAAAGTTGAATCCAAATCTCTGCTTGCATCAGTGGACAAATATGATGACCTAGATTGAGATTCTTCCATGGTTACACTATTTAACGACATCCTAATCACCATATTTCAAACTGTGAATTGTCTCCTCTCTCCCGATGGCATCTCAGATGTCACTGCTATTCTCTGCAAATGTTTCCTCACTGCTATCCTCACTACTGCGCAACACTGGTCAAGATATTGATTCAAGCCATTTAGTCAAAGCTGCTTGTTTAAATCCAAAAAATAATTGAGGTTGTTTGAATTGTAATCACATGTGTTTGAAGGTCTTCTTCACTCCGTATTTTGAGATGATCTTCCATATCATCTGCAGACCACAACAGATCACATTGTTTGTCCCAGCACTGGGAATTGAATGATATCACACATGGTGCAGACTATATCCAGGTTCGATTGAGACAAGCCTCAGAACATCATTTACAGTCGACCAGCATTCGTTCCCTGGACCAATCTGGGGTCCAAGACAGCTTTTACACTTGACCAAATGTGTTAAACTCTATGTCTGGAAAATAGTGAAAGTGCTTCTAAAGCCGGCCCAGATGTCCTAATGGACCTGCATCAGGTATTCGTTATATTCTAGATTTGTCATCAAGCATCAGGTTGGGAAGCTGATGTCTTAGAAATAGTTATAAAAAGGCAATTCAGTACACTGTGGATACAAAAAAAAAATACAGTGGAAGTCTGGGCCCAGGTTTCCTGTATACGTACATACATACAGAATGTGTGAGGTAATGGTTGGTCCAGGTAGCATCAAGGTCAGCGAATCTAATATGTGGGTCAGCATCAAGAACAATGATCAATTCTCAGATTAGCCACAGGGTTTAAGCGCTGTGAGGTCCAGACACGTGGGTGATGTGGATCAGGCTGGGATTACTCCATGCTCTTGACCACAGTGAAACTCCGTTTTACACTTAAAGACACAATGATTTAGATTGTTCTTAGTAAGTTATTATAACATTTTTGTTGAACTATTTCATTATTGAATTATTATAATATAATAATAATAATATAATTATTATTAATAATAATCGATGAACAATATTGTGTCAGTAAGTAATAGTTTTCTACTTTTTAAATGTGACTGACAGATGAACTTTTGCCCTCTCAAAATAACTGATGTGGATAATTCCACCAGACTGCTGAAGACCTAAAACTGCTGCTGTAGTCATAAAGTCCACAATGCACATAATGAACATCTTTTCAACACACTTACTGACTGTCTGACTTTACAGTATATCAATTGTAGAAGAGTTTGGTTTACATTCCCACTATCCTCAGCTATTCGGGAATATGAATCCACATCCGGATTTCAGTAAAGCTGATTTATAATAGTTTCTATTGTTAAAAGCTCTATACATATAAAGCTGAATTAAATTAAATATGGTCAGATCATAGAAAGAATAGTAAAACAAATACTAGGTGAATTCATGGCTTCTTAGCAAATTTTTTGTGGTCTTTAGCTTTTGCCAAAGATGTGCCTGTTGATTGGCTTGTTTGTCTCAAAACACATCAACACGACCAATAATCTGAACTGGGGTATCAAAGCCATTTCTGTTTCTCCTGTGCAGATTCGTACATGTGTAGTTGCACATCATCTCTGTTAACTTTCTGTGTTGACTGTCTATCTGATTTACAAATGGTGGAGAATGCTTTGATGGCATCAGGACTTGGCAGGAGTTGAGGCTCTATCTTCCATCATGTGGGAGATAAAAGACTGCTCGGTTTTGGCTGTCAAACAATGAATGCAGAAACTCCCAACAGTTCCACCGGAGGTTTAGAAAGAGAGAAAGAGTGCGAAAAGAGAAAAAGCATAATAGAAAAAGCAAGGTGAAGCAAGATTGGCATAAAAGCATGCAACATGACATGACATGATTATTTTAAGAATGGTAATGATTAGGTCTTACACTCATTATGGTCAATTCAATCAGGAAAAAAGAACAAGGCCCAGGCTCAATCAATATACTGGGACTTAAGTCTGAAACTGATATACAGACATGAAAAAGAGAGATTAAGGGGAAAAGAGTGAGAGGAGAACTGCACATGAGAGCAAGCACATTCCTGTAAGAGTAATGTACATATCAAAGCTACACGCAGACATACATACATGAAGACACGCTACATGCACATACACACCAACCCATGTATGGTCACAAAACACCAAGCAGTCTGCATATACATCTAGGATGAGGCAAGCATGCCATCTACACACACATCAAAGCATATTCAACAATGATTTAATGATCAGACTGAATACAGACTAGTGAGAGATCAGCTTGCAATATTGTCCAGTAATAAAACAGTACAATAAGACAGACTGTAGGTCAAAGGCTGTGTTATTGTCCCTTGGGGATGGGGGCGTGGGGAACACCAGCTGTCCCTTGTATAACCATGTTTGTTTCTGAAAAATAACGGCGGGAAACCGCTATACCCTCAAAACGGTGACCGTGTGTTGTGAAACCAAATCCAGGCATGCTGTGTGTTTAAGAAGCAAGCCACATTGAGCTCCTTTGAAACCAGATTTGTCTCAGGAGCAGTGCTTCACACATGTGACCCAGTTACTGCTGGTCCTAATCCTGCTAACAATTCTAGACACATCACATTCACGTCATGCTTACGAAAACGCAGATCAATCCTAAATTCTCCCATATAAATCCACTTTGCAAGAGCAACGTGACTTTAAACATCTCGATTAAGTTCAGTTCTGTCTGATTCAGTCCAAGTTGCTGTAGCGGTCATTACTGGAGGGCAAAACGATCTTTTTTAGATCTAGATTAGGCTTATAACGCTATATAGTCCCGAAGTTTCATAAGGAGAAGAAAATGGGTTTAAAACCTGTGGAAAGTCAGTGCTGAGTATGCATTATATGCTGTAATATATACAAAGGCTGTATCTTGTCATACTTTATGAAAGCATCTTAACCACCAGGGGCAACGTATAACACCTGAGCACACAGGATGAGAACATCCATCAATGTCACATGACATAGAATATAAATACCATTATTACACATCAACCAACCCTTTGTCTTTCTCGCCTAACGTACTACACGAACATGCTACGGAGCTACCAGTTAGCTGCTAGTGATCACTGTCAGATCTACAGGTATAGTGTCCTTCAAAGCTAGACACAGTCCTCATCTCATTTCTTTCTATTTCTGTACATTTTGTTCTATAATATGTGCATTATTCTTTACATTACTACACTCTGTAGAACAAGTTTAGTCTTCCTTCTAGGCATTACTGTTTCACATTTAGCTAGTCACTTTACTGTTTTTGGTTGAAAATAAGGTCAGTTTTCCCTCATGAGCTTTAAAGCCCAGCATTTAGCTAAACAGTCAAAATTCTTGTATATGGAAGGCAGTTTCATTTCCATCAAAAAGTTTCTACTTGCTGCCCGGTGACATTTACATTTGTTCCAACTCATAGCTCCAGGCTGCTCACCCTGAGCTCTGTGCTGTGTTTCTGGGCATGTTCTCTTCATGTCCACATGGGTTTCCTCCAGGTTCTCTGGTTTTCTTGCAAAAACCTGCCAGTAAGTAGATGTCCCATACAGGGTATATTTCTGCCTCACACCCAATGTTTCCCAGCTAGGCTCCAGATCCACCACCACCCTGACCAGGATAATGCAGTTACTAAAGATGAAAAAATGACACCCCACCCCCTCCCCCTAGCTATTTCTTTGCATATTTCACATTCTTTGGCTAAATGGTGGCTGTGGCTAATACATTGCTAGCATTGTATAATGGCCATCCCTCTACATACTATGTTTTACCAATTGCTGAAACTCCTACTTTAGCTAGATTCTAACTTATTCCCATTTCCTTGTTTTAGTGTGGGTATTCCGTCTATACAACATCCATTTTCACTATACCTCTGTTTCATTGGCCGTGTAGTTCAAGCTAAACCAAATGGATAGTCACTAATGACCATGTTTCAACGTTTCAGGACCTGTGCTTATGCAGTAGGTGTCAGAATCATTTGAAATGTGAAAAATAGCACTAGCTACATTCTCACGGCTTTGGAATTGACCATCTAAAGGAAGTTGTGTCTGACTTGACATCCTCTGCACTGACTATGCAGTGATGCTAATGTTGATGCGCACTTGCTTGCAGTTTTGAATCTTGGTTTAGTCAAATCTGGTCCAAACCCATCAGTATAAACAACTTGCTAGTCACAAATGGCCAGTCCTGGTGACGACTGACAAGCAAAAGAGCAAAAGACATCCAGAAAACAGTCTAACTTTTCACATTCCTTTCCAATCCACATTTCTCTGTCGACTTCCATCGAAGTTCATCATTGCTTACTCATCATTGCTTAGTCATTTGGCAGGAGACTGCCTCTATCATGGTATCCACAGTAACAGCAACACCAAAACAGTGAATGGAGTGCAGGGCTGCGAGAAGCACATGCACTTATCTATGCTGTGATGCGTTTCGAAGATGCAGTGTTTTTTCTGTGCTCTCCTTGTCAGTGTTTTTCCTTGGTTCAACCTTCCTTGCTCACTGTATTTTATATGACAGCACTGATATGAGGTTAAACCAAGCAAAAAGACTGCATAGTTTTAACATTGCGGATTATTTTGGGCATGGTGACAGACAGCCCTCTCACATGCTGTACAGATTTATTAATTATGAAATGGGGAAATTTGCATTAAATCAAGCTGCACACATACGAAGATTTTTATGGAAACAGCTGACATTGCAGGAAGAATTTGCAGCTTTATCCGGTGACTACAATCTGTGTTCGTCACTAAGGTGAGCGCTAGATCCATTATTAACATTATTAACTTATTATTCTCCAATGAATTGAAAAGTGCACGTAATAGCATTCAGGATCGGAGTCCGGGTGCAGTTAGTGATCACACTGTGCATGATCCACTCCCAGGAATCATTTGTACACGGTACAACTCAATAACACCGGTCAATCGATCTGGTCTTTAGGGGTCAAATGCCCCTAAAGATGCCCTGAGTGACTGTAGTCTGGCTAGTTCCCTCTGACTTTTCTCATCAACAGTGCATTTCTGCCTGCAGAACTGGCGCTCACTGAATGTTTTTTGTTTTTCACATTTGTAAACACTTCAGGCTGTTGTGCATGAAAATCCCAGAAGATCAGCAGTTATAGACCTACTCAAACCAACCCATATGGTACCAATAACCATACCACAGTCAATGAAATCATATTTTCCCCCATTGTAATGGTGTGAACTTGACCCTTGTCTGCATGATTCTACGCCCTTGGTCACATGATTTGCTGATTGGATAAATTCCATGACTGTGCAGGTGTTTCTAATAAATTGAACAGTAAGTGCATGTTAAGTCACCTCAGTTACACCGGCCGTAGACCAACTGCTTTATGAATCCGAGTCACTCACATTTCTAACATAAATAGCGGGTGTGCATAGAAATAAAAAAGGAGCAACCAAACACGCTATCTTATATTACATCTTTGATGGTGATTTAATTTCTAGCTGAAACAGCTGTTCATTTTATGCTTGAAAAATATTGACCTACTCTGACAGGACTCTCACATCACTACCAAAAAAATTTAGTAGCAAATTTGGTAGCTACCAAAAAGTTTTAAATGTGGAGACGGACAGATGTTCTCATCTCTGGCACACACACGATGGTTTCCTGGGGTCGAGCCCATCGGCCCGCGTCACTTCTCCTGCCCGTCTGCCTCTCACTGGATATGAATAGGGGACAAGTGATTATTGCATCCTGTGTAAAAAGCCTTTTACTCACTAGATGAACTTGGCAGCAGACATGGTTTAGCATAAATATATATTTTTTGTTCTTTTTCTCAGCAAAGGGAGCACAAATTATGGTCTGTAGTAATCACATATACACTACAAATGTGGTAGATAGACGTTATTCTGAAAAAATACTCCTTTAAGATTTTTTTTGACTATGGTTATTGTGGGTTTCTCTGGATGCTACAGAATCCTATCTATCTCAGACTGCTGAAGTCTTATTAGTCTTACTTTTTTTTTTTTTTTTTTTGCAGTTGGACTGCTAACTAAGCAGAAGCAGTTCATATAAAAATCGCAACCTTGCTCATGAAAGCATTCATTAAGATTTTCCTGCCTCTTTGTTTGGCCTTGAAGAAATACATACCATATTGTTTTAAGCCGTCCTCCTCTGCAATTGGCTTTTGACTCAGACAAAACAAAGCCCTGAAATTGCTGGTATAGACATAATCACAATGGAAGTGCTGGCCACGTAGTCGTTCCAAATTAACGCTCAGAATCACAGTCTTCAGACAGTCAAACAATGCAGGGGCTGGCTGGGGCCATTTATTTGCAAAATAAACTTGTAAAGGAATGAAAAAGACAGTCATTTTTTCATTTACAGTGGCTTTTGGAGCGGCTTGTTTTATTATACGGTCATTACACAAATTAAAATATTTCAGGTGTGCAAAAAGAGTAAAAAGATGCACTTTTCAATTTTAGTTTAAAGAAGCAAGTTTATTAGCCATAATAATCCGTAACTCGGTTGTGTACCATAGGGAGTGTTCATACAGGGACAGAAAGAATTTCATACAGGTATAAAAATGTATAAATCTACATGGATGTACCCTGATAAAGTTATGGCACTGAAACATATACTGTACACACGAAGCACAATCAATGTCATTTTTATCTGTTTGATAAATCTTTGCTGTACAGTTCTTAGCTAAAGCTCCAAAGGTCTTCAAACTTTTGAAAGAGAAAAAACAATGGCTTCTGAATAATGAGAAGCAAATATGTCCCACTCATGGGCTAACCAGCACATTTACATTTAGTCCAACGTGAGAAAATGCAACCAGGGGAACTGCATATTCAGGCTCGTCACACGTCACACTACCACAGTGTGAATTAAAGCCTATTGTGCCACAATGACAAATGTTAAAGCCAGTGTGTTAATCAATAAAACACCCAACAGAACTACATACACACCACGACCATAAAACTGAGGTGACAGAACCAGCACACACAGTCCTGTGCTAGTCAAATAAACCTGCTCCAATGATCAAAGATTTAGTGAACATGCTTGCAACAATAATTATGAAATGTAATAAAACCCCTGATAAATTTTCTTTGACATCAGAGAGGAACTGAAAGCTTTGGTTCTCTGTTTATAAAGAACGATTCACATCATCACTGAAGGCTTCCGTCAAATACGCCGATGAGGCGGCTGAAATTAGACGCATTCTTTACACTGCTATGTTTTGCCATATGAGAAGCACGTAACACTCCCAGAAGTCTTGCCTGGGTGGCCGTCAACAGTAGCAGCTGCCAAATCAGCAAAGATGCAAAGGTGACATCATGGCGCCATGAGCTCAGAGACGTTTAGGAGCATTCCATAATGTGATTGAGAGGAAAAAGCAAAATCACAATGTGAGATCCAGTGTTGAAGAGCAAGTGACTGCTGTTGCAAAACAAAACAAAATATATCCATACATACGTTTAACAGACATAAATATAATCTGGCTCACTTGATATACTGTACACTACCATTCAAAAGTTTGAAATCACAACAGATGCAAGTATTAAATGATTCTCATTAAGATGTTAGCATTATGGAACTTCAGAGGTTATAGATCATTTACGGAAAAAAAAACAGAAATTTGTCCAGAACTGTAAATGATCACCGTGACTGGCGTTATACAAAAATTAATATCCAGGAAGATTTGGATATTATGTGGAAATCATATTTGGAAGGCAATGATCAAATCTAGATATTAAACATTAGTGCAACGTGATAATTCGATAATACAAATATTTAGTCATTTCGATTCGATAATCGAAAATAAAATCACCATGATATATATAGCGTTCTTATGAGTATTGCATAAGATTTCTACATACATCATGGTGATTTTTATAATATTGTCCTGCTCTGATATTTCCCATATTAACAACCTGGATGCGAAAACCCTTTATTGTGGTTCCTTGTCTTTGTTATATAACTCATATTTAATAAAACCTCCATTTGAACCCTCTCACTGATTCGGCTACTAGCAAATTCCAAACATTCCGATCCATATTATGATGTCTTGAAATATCGTGATGTGATATATTTTTGCCATATCGCCTAGCCTTAGTATCCATCCCTACTGTAATTACGCATCATTTATCAATTGTTTTCAATCAAAATGCTGCAATGCTGTCTGGTCTACGTTATTTAGATATATACTGAGCATATTTTAGCACATACAATAATGAAGGCTGAATAAACTTTTTACGATTCCAAGTAATTCCAAACTTTCCAACAGTAGTGTCTGACAAAAAGTGAAGTGTACGGTTTTCTTGTTTCTCTTTTAAGAGTTCAACACTCTTCCAACTTATTCTTGGAACTGGCCAGAGTTCAGAGTAGCTGAGATAGCTGTAACTAATAAAACAGCTTATAGCTGAGACTTGATAGCTAAATTGGATTCGAGTCATGCTTTAGCCAGTCACTTCAGTGAAAATATCTCTCTGACTACACACTGCTCTCCACACACACACACACACACACACACACACACACACACACACACACACACTCACACACCTCCCCTGTGAGAACAGCTCCTGATCAGCCCATCTGCTTGAGGCACTGAATGAGTCAATAGTCTTTGTCACTTTGTCCATGTGCGTCGATGACTCAGAGCTTGGCTCTTATTGGATACACACGTATTTCTTCCACCAGGCCTTGGAGAGCATCTTCATCTTATCAGCTGTGCTGAGAACTTTGCGTTCCCGCCTGGCGCGTCTCTCAGACTGGCGCAGGCCGGCAGAGATGGCAGCATCGAACACCTCTTTCAGGTTTTTCTGTGTGAGAGCTGAGCACTCTACATACGTCACCGCGCCGATCTTGTCAGCCAGGGCGCGGGCGTCCTGCTCAAGTACGGGTCGTTCACGCCGCCTCGCTAGCTCGATCAGCACCTTGACATCCTCGCGCAGGTCGCACTGTGTGCCCACCAGCAGGACGGGGGTGAGCGGACACCGCCGCCGGATCTCAGGCACCCATTTCTCACCCACGTTCTGGAAGGAAGCAGGACTAACCACACTGAAGCAGAGGAGCAGGACATCTGTGCGTGAGTAGCAGAAGTGCCTCAGCTTATCAAACTCATCCTGAGAGAATAACACAGGATCAGAAATTAATATAAAACTATAGTAATAGTTGTGACAAGAGCTAATACATATGACAATATACTTCATTGATGAAATCCTTTCCGCCAAGACTAATCAAGCCATGCAATGTCAGTGTGCCGGGAAAAGTGGGTGGGGCATGCAAAATTAGGGGCATTTCCAATTTGCATATTTCTATAACCAGAATTTCTTGATGAAGGTATAAATAAAATGGTTTCTCTAATTTTTCTGTTGCGTAACTGCTTCACCAAGCAATTTGTTATTCAGTACACAAACACATCTAGGTGCTGTTAATGTCCTGCCTCTTCTCCATGTTAAAAGGATCCCTTGACATACGCTACAGCATCTTTAAAACAAAACAAAACAAAACAAAACAAAAGAGTACTAGAAAAGATTACTTTACTGCAAGGAAGTTTAAGGAAACAAATTCATTTTAGCAATTTTCTAGCAACTCCCCGCACAAATAATGTTCTAATATTCCAAAAACCATGACATCAGGTTGTAAACTTTTTCCATACAAATCCTAAAACACCCGCTTGACAAGTTGTGGAAAATCTGAAGCAACCTCATGATTCAGATTCAGAATTGTAAATCTCCTAATAAAATCCTTGCACCTTTTATAATTCACACACTCAATTAACTCTAACCTCTCAAGTTGGCCAACGCTGGAACCTCCCATAAGTACTGCAGAACACAGTGTTCAAGCGGCAATCTTTTTAAACGCTGCCAAGGCGTGCAGCCCTGGCACACCCTACACCTTTCCTTTATACTGGGCCAATCAAGTAAATTAACACTATAGGTCCACAAAGCTTTAAAGAACAGGGCCTCTTAAATCCTTAAGAACGCAGACTTAGCCTGGCTCTGCCAGAAGTGCTTAACCCTTCCCTTTCCAATCTAAAACACTGCCATAATCTAAATCATCATGCACAAACTGGTGAACTTACCTATGAAGTAATCTAATTAAGGAGGACACTCGTCGTTTAGGATATAATAAATTGGGTCTCTGAATTTCTACATCAAAACTTTCCTTTCACTTTGGGTGTGAGACTTGAGAGTGGGAAAGATCTCTTATCTGCCAATTGTGTTTGCTAAAGCTTGCCTTCCCGTACTGTATTCGACGATTTACTAGATGTGTGTTGAAAGGGCAGAACCGTTTATAGGTTAACCCGTACAGTACACATAAAAGATTTATAACTGTTTGCAGAGTCCGACAGTTTCGAAACCTGCGCAAACGAACAGATTCAATGCAGTGGAAAAAACAGTGAATGCAAAAAGCTCTGCAAATATCCATAATGGGCACATACCATATTGAACTTGGACCTGTTTCCAGTGGCTTTTGATTTGACATTTTTTCATAATTGCTACAGCTCAGAAACAAACAGTGGTAAAGGCATAAACCTGGCATAAGGAACTGAGCCTGGAGGCAAAACTGGTGGTTGAACATTTCTTCTTCTAAGCCTGCATGGCTCACAGACACAGAAAGGCAGAGAGACATTTTTCTTCCACCTTTCTGTGGTTGCCTAATCTATTTTAATTACCTGGGTCTTGCCCTCCATCACTTCTCACTCATTTCAAATCCACATTCTGCACACTGAGCTACAACGAGAGGGTCTTTTAGTCCAAATATGTACAACTCCATACAACTTCTAAGGCATAACATTAACAGGAACCACTCTAGTGATAACAGTCTGTGCTTTAAAAGTCCTTTTTCCTCTGAGAATCTGAATACAGGGTCTGTTCGAACTGTGATTCAGGTTCAATCTCTTTCAGACTCTGCAACCGTCTCTCTCTCTCTCTCTTCCTCTGTGTGACAAGCGCTTGAGCTTGAGCCAACTGACACAAGGTCGTGTTAAACTCGGTCTGATTTAATGAAGAAAGTCTAGGAGAACATATACACAGAAGCACAGATGTCATAGTAATCTCAAGGAAAGCGATAATTAGAAAAACACCTTCTTTGGACAAAAACATACGGCATAACAAAAGGTCTCCTGCGTGAGAAGCACGACACAAGATAAGACAAGGACAGTATATCATGTTCTTTACGATAGCTAACCTAAACTAATTTGGTCATGTCATAAAGACCTAAATTATCACGGGATAGAGCAGAGGATTCGACAGAAAAGTACAGTCTCTCCAAGTTTCACTTTCAGTCAGTGTGCTTGTGAAACATCATTTTTGTGGCCTTGACAGGTCTGAAGTATCTAAAGCTGAAACTATGCACTCCCTACACAAACACCTCTGCCCCAGACTGGGAGGGTGCACATACATTCAGGTGCTGTCTGAGGGAGTCACAGAGAGGAACTCTCCTGTCTGAAAAGTGTGAATTGACTGATATTATGGCATACTCATCAGTGTGTTTGAATGTGAAAGGTAGTGGGTCTGTCTTTACCTGTCCAGCAGTGTCGCAAAGTTGCAGTCGTAATGGCTGTCCATCAACCTGTACTACCGCTGCAGCAGACACGGAGAGAAAGGGAAAAAGAGGTGAGGCACATTTGCATCCCATGGCCGCTCACACACACAGATTTGCATGCGCCGATTCATCGGACAGAGTAAACCAGTGTGCTCGAACATTCTGTGCTAAAGAAAACCACATCTGCCAAATGAGTCAATGTAAATGCACACTAGAAATATGATATATTCTGATTAATCTGTAAAATTCCAATAATTGAATCTGTAATGCAAGGTCCAGACGAAATAGAATGAAAAGGCAGTTTGCAATAGCACGGGCAAAGAAATATTCAACCCGCACATACACAATGACACTTTTCCTACAGATACAAAGTAAAAGCCTGCTTGCTTTCTCAGTTTGCAGGCTGCATTGTGTAATTGCGCTCAAATCCCTGTCATCTGATCTGCCTCTGATTGTGCCCTTTTCCCTCTGAAGTGCCACCTGTGCTATTGCGTAAGGACGCAGTTTCGAGATGTCAGATCTGGTTGAAAGTGCTTAACTATTACATCACGCTCCACAGCTTCGGGGGAATGGAGGGAGGGGAGGGGGGGTAGCCCTTTTAAGGGTTTAAAGGAAATTTTGCTACTGGTCAGATTTCAGATTTCTCTTCCTTGAACTTTCCATGAAGATCAGCGTGTTCATTCAATTCGGTATTGATATTTATAACCGTAAGCAATCACACCCAAATTAAACATAGAAAATTTTTTTATATTAGTAGTAGTATACTAATACTAATAATACTACTGATATTATTGCTATTTTTGATATTAGTAGTATCAGCTAGTGTTATCAGTATTAATATTGTATATACACAGTCAGATTACAGTGTAACAGCAGATCCATCTGGATCAGAATACTTCACTTGCATAGACAGAAATATAGAACAATAGATAGACAGATCTGTACAGTCAGATGTAGCTCCTACTCCATTTGGATGGAGGGACAGATGGGCTGATTGTATTGAGCACTTTTTTAAGAAAAACTGTTGATAAATGAATCTAAACCAAACTTTGTGTGAGTCACAGAGACGTGGTCAAATGTTTACATAGACTTTACTGACTCATGACTTACATGCTGATAGTATTAAGGCAACAAGATAACACAGAGCTCAGGTCAACATCCCGGTAACACCTGCCTTATAATATTCCTCATCTGAAACTGCGGTGCGTTTCCTTACCGGAGAAATTGTCGAAGGCTGTAGGGACGTACTTGGTGGGATAGCCGTTAGTCGTGTAGCTGACCACCAGGCTGGTTTTGCCCACAGCTCCATCCCCGAGCAGCACACACTTCAGCAGCCGCTCCTGGGAGCCCGACGGACGGCTGCTCTTCGGTTTATGCGGCGGAACCGGAGGAGCCATTAAAGCGTTATAATCCATCTGCGCTTCAGTAGGCTTTACGCACGAAAGACTAATGAAATTACGGACGAATGATGCCTCAAAAAACGGTCTCAGTGTCGCCGAATAATCATGATTCCTCCAGCAGTGAGCTGTGATTACTCTTCGCCTCGCAACATTAGAAAAATCCACATAGCCACAGGATTCACCTAAAACACACCATTCGGCCAACTGGCTGCACGCGCGAGACCGTGGCACTTTAAAACTGTTGCTTAATTTGAATATCCCCACCCCCGACTCTTTCCACCTATCACAGGTTTTAAAAGAATTCTAAATTAGACTATCTCCTCCCATCATTTTACGTCACAAGGTTTGAAAAGAAGCGCGTGGGATGCATATAAAATATCTTATATGTGCGGCTGATATATAATACCGCTCATTGCTACTGACTGGATTTGCAGAGAAGGATACCGACTTCCAGTGAATTGCAGAGGAGCGAGGTTTCTTTAAGGATAGATAACATATGCTAAAAGGCTTTTCACTTGTCAGAAAGATCAGATATTTCACTTGTTGAATGTGTACATTGATAACGGATTGTTTTTCTTCTTCGGATGTGCAAATTATATAATATGGGCTAATTTGCATATCATGAAAATCTACCTTTTATATACAAATTATATAAATACAACATGTTTAATGTTTAATGTTTTGAATGTTTAAGGTTTTGAAGTTTGATGTTCGATGTGATCAAGCAATAGTCAAATTTATATATATATAAATTTGAAAATCTACATTTTATACGCTAATTATATAAATACAACATGTGTTAGTTTAATGTTTTGAAGATTGATGTTTATATAAATATATATTTTTATATGTAATATTATTTATATTTATTTTATAATATGTTTATATATATGTATATATTC
>JAQQZR010000003.1:7924945-7939516 GCA_030068235.1 Notoglanidium macrostoma
GGAAACCGGAGCACCCGGAGGAAACCAACGCATGCACGGGGAGAACATGCAAACTCCACACAGAAAGGCACCCTGGGGATCGAACTATATATATACTATATATATACTATATATACTAGCTATATATATATGTGTGTGTGTGTGGACACTTTTGTGCATATTAATGTCACTTAACTAAAAAACAAAAAGAAAGAAAGAAAGAAGTATGTAAAACGTTGTGGAAAGCGACCAGCTCACCTTTCTTCTGCACTAAGTAGCGAGTCACCATTTTTGATGCCATCGATACCAAACACATCCCAGAACAGTCCAGCAACATCCTAGGCTATAGATATTAATTTGTAAGGTATCTACATTTTAAATTCTTTTGACTGATCCATTCTGTTTTTATATGGTTATTCCATATGTAATGGACCTGGAACAGCCTCGGTCATCTCTTGGGCGGTTGCAAAGGAACGAAAAGATAAGGCATATTTTGTTCAAGGCTTCTACATTTAACTCTTAGAAGAAGAAAAATTTGGAGATGCCTTTCAAAGGGATCACTAACCAGCAGGTAGTGATTATGTGCAAGAGAAATGTGTGTTGTTGGGGGTTTTTTTGCATTTACTTTGGTAGTCAATTTCTATTTGATTAATGCTTTTTTGCCCCACATTTGATTGATACACTGTGCTGTTTGACTGTTGTTACACCTTAACTTCCCTTTCAGGATCAATGAAATATCTTTTTTTTAATCAGACTACAAAAGTGTACATGTAGAATATTGCACTGAACATGTGGGTAAGTCATGGGCCATTTCGCTGAGAGAACATTTGGTTCCGAGGTGTGTGTGTGTGTGTGTGTGTGTGTGTGTGTGTCTCCATCTGGTGGAGACTCTGTTTTTACAGGTAAAATGGAGAAATGATATTTGGTTTATTTATTAATAAGAATGCAGTCTAGAGACTAAAATATTATATCTGCAAAAACATACACAGGAGGTGAAATTATTATAATACTTAGCCTACTCTAGTCAGAAATATAATTTATAGTTCTGCATGTACATGTATGCATGTAAAAAAAGATCACTGGTATTTTTGTAATGTTTATTTCCAACATATTATTGCAAGGTTCAAGATTTGTCTTTGCTTTCTTAAAATACAAAAGAAATGACTATTCGAATTTAGGATAAGAAAAAGATAAAGAGGTGTCAACATAACCAAATTCCCAACACTAACAGCACAGTATATACTGTATCTCCAGTCCTAGAGCGCTGCAGTCCAGCAAAGTGTGATGATTTTCCTGATACCAGTGGGTTAAATCCATTGTCTGTGAACAGAAAAATCGCCCAGCCATGCTGCACTCCAGTCCTCCAGGACTAATTACACTGTGCTCTAGGTGTAAATATAACATTGCTGATTTTGCTGTGCAGGATCTTGTGATACACAGAATAATTTATTATTTGACTGAGTAAGCCATTCTAGTACTGGTACAGTATTTAATTTATTAATTTAGGATAATATAATGACTGAAAGAGCAGCACAGAATAGTGGAACTTCTTTGGGCACAGCAGGCAACCACAATATCTCTCTCTCATTATATGGAAAGCATTCTTACAGTATATAAATGAAGATTACAGTATCCCTCTAATGAGCTACCAGTGACAGACAGTAGTGTCTGTAGGAAGCTGTCCAAAAACAGTGACAACACTGATTACCATTTCTGCTTTCTGGCTGTTCATAGCACTTTTGGGAGTTTATTTGGACAGTAAAATGTGTGTGCCATCAGCAGGCCCAGATCTTTCACCACACAGTTAAGATCATGTTATTAAAAAATTAAGGCAAGCAACAAAGGGCCTAATTTAAGGTTTGGAAGAGAAGCCTGATTGATAAGCAATGCCTGTGTTATGACACTTTTGATGTTTACTGATGACTCCATTAGGACGAGTTTACAACACAGAAGAGTCACTATCTCTGTTATAGATCACATCTGGCACTGAGTCAGCTTTACTGGGATTGCAGTAACACTCGATGTCTATTCCAGACTAAAGTATTTATTAAGATTTCTTTCGACACATCATAAACACTGTAATCCAAATCATACCATAAGGAAGGAGTCACAATTCAGTCAAAATGGCAGCAGTAACTAACGACACTCATTCAGCCTTCCACTTACTGTTTGGATTTGATTGTATCTATATATAGGCGATTTGTCATCGTGTGCATTACATAGAGATGACCTTGAATTTCCATTTCAGTTTTGAGCACTGTGTTGAGCACTACACTTTGGAGTTATAGCATTCTCATCACTACTTTTATGCACGTACGTATTGCACCTTATTATTACAAGCCTCTAATAAACAATAGATGAACAGAGCCATTCACATAAGTGTACTGTTCTGGTTCTGAAATACCCTTCCTGTGCTGCACATTTTAGTGTTTTCCTCCACCCAACACACCTGATTCAACTGAGCTAATTAACAGCCCTTCTTGAGTCGAAGCGAGTGTGTTAGAGCAGGGAAACCACTGAAATGTGCAGGGATACTATAGAAACATGGTTGGGAACCTGCGCACAAGAGGAATTTGAAAATGTACACTATATTACCAAATGTTTGTGGACATCTGGCCATCACACCTACATGTAAGCCTTCTGGAATGCCGACTATGCACCAGACCTCCTCGCATAACATCACCTCCTCGCCTGACCTCGCTAATGATGAATGAACACAATTCCCCACAGCCATACTCCAAAATCTAGTGAAAAGACTTCCCAGGACAGAGGAGGTTATTATAACAGCAAAGGGGACTAAATCTGGAACGGGCTGTTTAAAAAGGACATATAGGTGCGATGGTCAGGTGTCCACATACTTCTGGCCATACAGTGTCTCTCAATACGGAGAAATTTAGTGGTGTATACATAGTGCGTGTCTAAGACAGTGTGTACACGTTAGAGAATTTAGAACCCCTTGGTTGTCCTTTATTTAACCAAATAACCCTTAAGTAAGAGTGCAGTCAGATGTACCCTCTTTTCACCACAGACATATTATACCGTTAAAAAGAAATTGTGGTTTCTTATTTCAAAGAGGAATTCAAATAGCACAAAGGAAAATGTTGGAAAAAAGGAAATGATACTTGAGTTTTAATAGATCTTATATCTCAGGATGTAACAGGATTAATTGGCAAGATCATAATTGCACATATGTACGTGTGCACACATATACACATGCCATTCTCATTAAAACTGTCAAAAGGGAAGGATGATTCAGTAAACTGGTTCTGGGGTTTCTTGAATTTGGCTCATCATAGTGCAAACTCCAGTCTCTTGTGTTTAAATGTTCTTGTGCACCACCTCATAGGTTCAAGTTTGTTGGTTTGCAGATGTCGTCAATTTCCTCTTTTCCAGACAACTTTCAGAAATCCACTGACTGCTCTAGAGGCCCTGCTGCTTTTGTTTGTCATACAGCAGAATCTCACCATGCATCAAAAGAGTCCTCTTATTCTCTCCAAAAACAAATCCTACCTCCACTTCTTCCATTCACTCTTTCCCACACAGTATCTCATTAATCCCTGTTCTATTAAACCTGAAAGTGGTGCTCCGAAAAACAGACTTGATTAAGACATCAGAGTGACAGTTGATTGCTCCGCCCTAATTTTCTTACACTCCGCCTCTGAAATGCCTCACTGGGATTTGGGTTTGGCGCCGCCCGGGGTGGGGTCGGGGGCGGGGCCACCACCCTGGGCCAGCCGATTCAGGCTACATTGGAAAAAAGAAAGCTGTAAATTTACTTCATTTATTTTTAACATTTAATAAATAATTTATTTGTTGGTAAAGAGGCAAACTAAATACGCAAACTCACATGTCTTTAATGTTGTCAACGTGAGCTTGGACTTTTGCAACCCAGTTGTCCACTTTTTCCTTAGTGGAAAGAAAAGAGCTGTAAGTACTTACACGACTACGCTGGCAGTCTGTAGAGTTGTTATTTAAAATAAAAAGAAAAATATTTTTGCACAGCATGGTTAGAGTTTCTAGAGAGAAACACTGTAAGACACAATATTCATACTGTATGTGCAGTGTATGCTTATAATCTGAACAGCACATGGGCAATATTTGAGTCTATAGCCTACTGCAACATCACATACTCCGGCATCTGACGCAGGGCGTAGAACAGAAAATCTCCCTTGATAAACAAAGATTGTGATCATATACCAAACATTTCATGTTTGGAATAAGGCAGGTTAAGTGATAAAAATAAAAATAATACCTGGTGCCGGGTGTAGAAGAGGGGGACAGAGAAGACAGCAATCACACCTGTGGAGATAAGGTAAGTGGTGTTGTAGCCTATGTTATGCTTTTGTTTTTGTGTATCATCTGTGGCTGTAACCATCAAATGTTTACAAATAATCTACCAAGGACCATCTTGAATATTTGAATATTATCTAAGAACTGAATATTCTGTAGGTCTGCATGTCTCAAGATTTATTTAATTAATGATTTAATAAAAGCATTCAATGTGAAATTGGATTTAAGCATCAATTTATGTAACTTTATGTAATTGATTGATACTGATATTAAAACTGATACTGTTATTTCATTACTGAAGCTAAAGTTTACAGTACACAAATATGTACTTTAAACAAATTTCTAAACTTCACACATTTACATGCGGCCTTGTTTTAATTTTGTTGTTTTCAGTTTGACGTGGAGAGCTAGATATAGTGACACCATGCAGCAAATACAAAAAGAGTCCTGTGTAGAATATTTCATTAGCATGAAAAGTAGGATACACTGGGTAGCATAGACGTGCTTCCATATTAAATCTAAAGTATAAGTAGTAATTATTTTTTTTAAACAAAAATAGGACTAGAAATGGTTGATTAATTCTCTTTTTTGCTATGAATAAAATTGAGAGATGTGGTCCTACCAATAATAAGCAGAGTAAGGCCATTGCAAAGAGCTCCCAGATACGTCACCAGATACATCAGCAACAGGAACTGAAGATGGAGAAGGAATTCATTTAACAAGTACACTTAAAGGTTCGAAGTTACTCTCAAACCCTGGTCTTTGGAGGGATTTGTGATGGAAAATGATATTGAATACTGATGAGCCTGTCAATCAGCAACAGGAGTCTCTCTTTATATCAGTGCTTATTCCAGGGCAACAAACTGAAACTAGAGACCCCTCTTAACCCTCTGCTTTTGGAGTGTCCCAAGTCACATACCAAACAGGTCAGAACGGGGGGTCCTGGGTTTCGTTGCTTGCTAAAAGTGTTCCCATGCCTCACCAAACGCAGTACAGGGTTTAAGTTATATGGTGACTAGAAGAATGGTAGAAGAGTTTATATATAAAGATAAAAGTCTCCTAAGTTATAAATAATCAACTGAACTCATGATGAAAAATAATTAGTGTAAGAAAACTTGTGTAACGCTATGGCACTTTTAAGGGGAGGGATTTTTAATGGCTTCGCTTGAAGTAAGACCAGTCGCATTTTGGCTGTAGCTGGGTATTCATTGAAGTTTTGCATGAAGTGGAAACATTTTTTGATGAAAGACAATCGCGAATGGTCTGTTTTTCCACTGAGTAATGTTACATGATTAAAGCTGGGGTTTTTTCCTCTCGCGATAGCTCTTACAGAGCACTATTCTTTTTAAAAAGGTTGTAATTTCATTTGTTCTTAACGTCATGTCATGTGACTCAAATGTGAGAAACGTGTTTCCGTTTAAGTTTTGCGAAATGTTTTATTGAATCATGTGAAAAACCACACTAAAACCTTTTTTGCAATATATGTTAGTTTTTTCAAAACACATATGCAGTTCGAAAGTTATGGAAAAAACTGAGCACAAAAGGAAAAAATTGGTTAGATCACAGATCACAAAACGGTTACGCTGCCTTCTTTAACAAATGTTTTGCATTCACGAATCTCACCTTGAGAGAGTCGAACAGGCTAGCTACGAAGACCAGGTGCTTCAGTGAGTCTACAGCAGCAAAGCTCAGGAATATAGCTCTCTGCATGTAGTGTTCAGCTTGGTCTCCAGACAGGCCAATGTCCACATCCAGATACGTCCTATAGAATATAAATCCAAAACAGACTCACCCAATGTGTCCACGGTTACAGCATACACTGTTACAGTCCCTAAGGGCTTAACACAGAAAAAATATAGAAGGCATGAGACTCACTGGAAGGGGTGTGCTCCATCTCTGAGCTGCAGAGCATGCAGCAGTGTGCAGTAGATGCGCACGGAAATGGTGAAGCACACAATGGCCAGCGAAACAGTGGAGAGTACAGTGATGATACTGAGCTGGAAGAGAGACAGCAGGCCCACCACCAGGCCGGTGAACACCATGCCCGTCCGCTCAGTGTCCTTCCAGTAGATCAGATCCATTACTGGGGAGAGACAGGGATATGGAGACAGAGAAGAACAGTAGATTAATGTAGGAGTCCATGGTAAGGCCCACAACTATGAAGAATGGGGAAAAAATCCACCAGAAAATGATAATCTTGCTAATAAATTAAAAGTGCTCACTCAATGCTTATATAATTAGCGACTTTACGGTGAGTGACATTTAATCTTTGCCATGACATCATTTTTGGTTATTCATTTGCCCTTTATATTAAAGTGTACAATTACTGACTACCACAAGTCGACCGCTCACCAGACATTACTTGGGTGGTAGGCTACAGCAGTGACCCTGACATTCACAGCATTAGTGGCATTATAGTAAATGTTGCACTGGTATAAGTATATAAGATCAGGCAGCACAGCATTGCTGGGTTTTATTTAGACATGTTTTACCTCACAGCTACTATATTAGAAACCAACCTTGATGGTCCACCTTTTAGACTTTATCAGTATATAATTCAAGGAAATCATCCTCTGGGCTTACATTAGTGTCATCAGGGTTTCTGACTGTAACAGCACTGTGGGCTGCATATTTTTGCCTGGTGGACTATTCTACATCTCAATAGTGACACTAATATCACAATATTACAAAAACCATAATGGCCCTCCATCCAAGATAATAGTCATATGGTAGTCGCTCAATTGGATAAGGTAGATGAAGGCTATATAGTAGATGTACATGATCAAATATAGTGGTACTTAATACCCAACAGACATGAGTAGTAAAACTGTGAATACAATTACAGTTGTCAACAATCCATTCTGCTTATTCCCACCCCTACTCGTTACAGAAAATACGCCTGAGTGAGCAGGGACACTGAGGACAGACTTTAGGTTTCACTAGGGCTAAATATAACCTCCAAAGAAAGGGTTGGAAATGCAGAATTTATCTATAGCTACATAAAGCACCTGTTTGCAGAACTCTACCAGCATCCAGCCCCCTCTCAACACCATGCCAGTCTCAGAGTTTGGTGCTACAGTGTGATTAAGACTTGCACTCATACACTGACATTTTCCCTGCATTCAAACTCCTCAGACTGATTGACTCAATGAAGAAAAATCTTGGGTAGAACTTTTAAGATGTTATTTTGCAGTGATTATGATTCATTTATCTTTGCATCCTTTCGGTGATATCTGGCATTCAAATTCTGAAAGAGATATGCAGAATATGTGATGTTATTAATTTCCTTTTAACCACTTTTCCTTGTCTGGATGGATTACTGAAGCGCAGCCAATAGATGACATGTAGATGACACTAATAACTGATAACTAATCTGTTGCGAATTACCTCAGTGGTAATGCCACGCGTGCCTGGCCTTCAGACGTGAGTGACGGCATGCAACAGCAGATTGAACATTTATAATCAGCTACTGTAAGACACTGAGTTGGCATACACCTGCCTGTTGTCTAAACAGGTGGCCGTGCAGGACAATTTCACGTGGCTGACTTTAATCACTACACACTCCTTTCAGTCTGTGCATCTGCACATTAAAGCCCAGTCAGGAATCACTAAAAACATGATCAGTGTTTATTTGCTAATATGTAACATATGTCCAAAGCTTTACAATTGCAATACACATCTGGTCTTAATTTGCTATTTGCAATGATTTCTAGAATCAGTTATGTTTGAGGATTTTCCATTAAGTATTTGATACTTACTATTGCTTTTTAAAATCAATTTTTGTGTACCTGCAGTAAAACACAATTGTAAAGTCCTTCCTGGTTTTATTGCTAAATGTTTACGATCTGCAACTGGAATCCTATCATTGATGAACTCCCACCTGAGCATCCGGATTTACTGCATGACTGAAAAAAACACTGTGCACCCTGAAAATGTCTTTAAATACCGTGCAATATCAGCAACTTTTATAGTTAGATAAAGGCAACTTAATTAACATTATATCATTACACTATTCGTTGGCCAGTTTTGGTGTCTTTTAATATAGATTACCTCATTCTCGCTTTTCTTCTGAGATTTCAGATGGTCAAATATCTATAATGGCTGTTTTTATTATTTGACATACACATCTTCAGCACCTTTTTGGAAATAACACTGGATACCGCTACAGATTCATGGTTGAGCATGCAACTGCTTTAGGGAAACTGGGCCCTGCTAGGTAAATGCACTTTAGTGTTCACGCTCCTTTCAAATCCTCCTTTTCAATCCCAGAGGACGTTCTTTCTTAAACACCTACAGGCAGTGTATCTGCAGTGCTTAGAAAACAGCCAAGTTTGTACATTTGGTTTTAGTAGGTTCACCAGTATATATGTAGTAGATAAAGCAGTAGAGAAAATCACTAACACACTGCTATGGAGATGTTAGTCAAAGAAGGACAATATAACGGCCTCTTTTACATTATATGCCTTTGTGTACTACTATACTTATGGCTGCAATGAAATGACAGAAAAATAATACCAAAGCCAGATACAACCCTTAATCCTTTTAAACACACCCATCAAGTCCACACATACACACACGTATACATATAAACACTAATCCTTCACTCTCATGTATCGTTTGATATTTCAATTATTTCGTGACAGTATTACAACTCACACACTCATCTTCTCCAAACATCAACACTTAGTCAGAAGTGAGAAAAAAATAACAAGACAAACCCAAATGCAAATTCTGCACTCCCACAAGATACCAAATTCCCAAAGCAAGTCCAATCAGCAGAGCACTGAAACTAGATCAGTGCAAAGTCCAGATCGAGACTTACAGATTCTTTTAGGGTTTCTTTTCTCAGCAGTATCGATACAGTAGGCCCTCAACTCTAATATTTTTGTGTAATATTCAGGATTCCTCACCTTTGCTGGCCATTTCGTGAACTGCCGGAGGGTGAGGCCTCTCTTGCCTGTCTCTGTCTCCCTGCTCTGCTCAGACCAATGGAGCTTTTTTGGCCTGCACTCTGCTAAAGACAGCCCCCCAAACCCACTGGCTAAAAATAGCTCAGCTCCATCATGGCTGTCCCCAACCGAGAAGACAGAGGCGGATGTACGTACACAAGAGGGGGACATAGAGGCACACTCAAAGATACACACCACGTACAGCTGACAGTGAGACGTGCCAGATACAGACAAGTATTCTATAGCAATAACAATCCATACGGGCATGGTTTTTAGGACATGTGGTGTTTCACCTGAAGTTACAGATGATGTCAGTTTGTTTCATACAAAAGAACATGCCTATTTTGCTGTACAATGGTCTATTCAGCGCACAGTTCCACAGTGAAAAGGAAGCTTTCATCCCTCTAACACAAGCGTGGAAGCCATATTGAATATTTTACTGCTTTCTACCTCACATCTGCCTCTATACAGCCAGCATGCTGGACCTGGCATGTATATACTAAATGTACACACTCCCATCTCTCACTACTGTTTGTGTGAGTACAAACATTCAAGCAAACAGCAGGACCCCATCATTAGACCACCATCCCAGAAATCTCGAGGGACTGTTGCCATGAAGACCAAATGAAGCTGTGTCTGCTAAAGCATATTCACTTCCCACTAGTGTTGGGAATCCTGAAGGGAAAACTCTCTCCTCTCTCTTCTGTTCAGCATGCTGACATTATGGTTTTGGCACTTTCTGTAGATAGGGGTCTCCACAAAGTGCAAGTGTAGCCTCAGGATTTCGATCCAGCCAAAAAAGAGCTAGAGCTAACAGCTAACTATGATTAATTGATTAAACAAGTGCAAGGAACTGTGGTCCTTGCTTGGCTGGAAGGAAAACCTACAGCCACACCAGTGTTTGGTGGATGATATCCGATAACCCCTGCTATAGAGTATATCTGATGAATTAGTGTCAAAGTTCTACATCTTGCTGTAGGATATGCCAGTGATGGCTAATACTACAAACGTTCGTGAACTAAACGAGAGTTTGCCCTATTGAGTGCCAAGACTGCCGCAAACATTTTGGCCAATCAGAAATCTTCTTCAGACATGGCTCACGGAGCAAATCAAAATGGCAGGCGGGAACAGAAATTCAAATAGCATCATTTAACTTTTACTAGTTATTGGAAAATGTCATAAAAATAACATCTTTTTATTCTTTCAGAATAGTTTTATATGTGAAGTAATAACGATATAGCTAAACGGTTACCTTACATATCGGTGAATCTCAAAGAAGTGTTCCGTTTTATAGCTGTTGAGCCTAAGCCTTGCAACATCGTAAACAATTTGGTTTACAAACACGTCTTCGGTGAATTCTTGTAACAATAAAGCAATAAAACGCTATTCGCTAACAGTAGGTTCAATAGCATGTACTTCACGTGAATAAGTACTTGTGGAAAACGTTTGTGGTAATGAACGCACGGCAGGATGAGCCTGTCAGTGTTGACCTTTCAGAAAGGTTCTTTAAAGTAAATGTTTCTGACCCTATAAATGACTGCCTAACCCTAATCCTCAAAGTGCCCGGTGTATGGATCATCACTTCAGCATGGACCACACTGATGACCACTAATGTTTAGTCTATATGTTAAGTCTTACCTGCGATCTGGATGTGTATCGTCAACCCCTCTGATAGGTTAAGTGCAGAGAACCACTGTTCCCTGGTTGGCTCTTCCTGAGTGTTTTGATTGATGGGATTTTGTGATGTATGTGGTGCTTCTTCCTCAGTCTGCGATGTGGCTCTGGATTCCATTTCGACATATGGCTCTGATGCATGAAGCTGCTGAGCTGTGCAGTTAACAACATGGAAATAATTTAAGGTAGTTAGAACAACTATTACTGTATCTAAATTGGAAACAGCATGAAACTGAGTTTATCTCATATATTCAGGATTCACCATGCTTTCACCATTCATGCAGTTATCCAGTCTGCATCTGGCTAGTATTGTTAGAATTTTGTATCCACCATATTTGGCATCATGAATAACCGGTGTCTATAACAAGTTAGTTTACATCAAGCTATTTTTTAAGTATCACAAGGCACTGAATTAGCAGAGTGCCTTCCGTACAATGAGATAAGATAATCCTCAGCTCTGGACCCTGATCATTGCACTTAATGCTGTAAAAGTTCAGCATCTGCTTAATTAGCTTGGAGCTTTTGTGGTGTTGTCAGTATGATAGGAGGCACTTAAAGACAGTAGGGCTCATTGTAAACCAGAAACTATGCAATAAGGAATAGGGTAGTGCAATAAGTGTAGCTTTTTAAGTAGCTGAATGCAGCGGTCAAGAGCATATAAATCTACACAATCTAATAATTTTATGCTTCCTGCTTCTCCTTAAAAGGTAAATAATATACCTTTTGACTCGCAACACCTTGGGTAAAACCAAAAGTGTTGTAGACGTGTTAATTTCCATCCCTTTCTACCTCATTACGTAGAATTAAATTGTAGGTAATAGTATGTACAGAGCAGATTACTTAAATCTACACTTGGAGTTTTTAACATGATGACAGCAAATTTAATCCATTATTTACTGTATATTATACACTATATGGAAAAAGTATGAGGACGCTTGACCTTCACACTCATATGTGGCTCTTCTACAAACTGTTGAAACAAACGTGAAAGCACATAATTGTATAGAAGGCTTTTATATGCTGTAGTTATGCAATTTCCCTTCACTGGAACTAGCATGAAGCTTCTTGTCCAATATCAGTGCCTAACCTCACTAATGCTCTTGTGGCTGAATGGGTACTAATTCCCACATTCATATTCCAAAATCTAAAGGAAAGCCTTCCCAGGAGAGTGGAGGATATTATAACAGCAAAAGGGGGACTAATCTGGATGGCATGTTCAACAAACACATATTAGTCAGGTGTACATATACTTTTGACCATATAGTGTTACTGATCTTAATAATGGCTTGGTGACCATAGCAAGCAACATAAGTCATTTAAAATTTGATAAAATATTACATCCACTGCTTTAAATGCTGCATTAATAGTATTGTTTTTCTGTTTTATTGTTTGATTTTAGTCATCAGGTTGGTTGAGTAACAGTGTAACTGAGCGAATCAGATGAGCTCATGTTATTAGTTTTACGATGTGCTGTATGTGAATCATATCAGATCACCAGTCAGAAAGCATCAGACAGCTTAAGCACACACATACATACATACACATACAGTATCTGAATATTATAAACATTCAGAAATGGTATGTATACCTAATTTAACAGCTGAACTGATGTATTTCTACATTATACATAAAGTCCGGCAAAACTAAGATATTCCTAACTAATTTTTCCAGAACCCATCATAGCCTTAGACGATCATATGAGGTCTGAGGTGTGATCTCGTACCTTCATAACTATCCGTAATGTAGCATGTCTCCTGTAATGCGATCTCCTCCATTTCTCCCTGTAACTCTTCATCAGGAAAGTACTCTAAATCCTGACTGGATGACTCTAGAGTCCGACTGTGGCTCTCCACTGGCTCAGGAAATTGGTTTTCCACAACCTGCTGCTCCTCCTCCGCAGTCATGAAGGCAAGGGGGTCCCATTCGACAACAGGGGAGTCTGGAGGTAAAAAGGTTTCCTCAGTGTCCATACGGCGTAGAGAGCCTTGTCTTCCTCTCCCTCCGGTTCTCCGTCGGCCTGAGTCTCTCCGGCCAGTGCTCTCGCCCTCAGAGAAGGCAATGTACGAGAACGTGAGCTCGAAGGAGTTCTGACGGGGGGTCCCCCACATGGAGGAACTGCTGAGGTCATCCTCGGGGCCTTCTTCATCCTCAGACCACTCACGTGCTGTTAGGAGCTCTGGGAAATCTGACTCCTCATTACCACCTAGGGTGAAAAGGGAGTAGTAATAGCAGTGCGGGTGTAGGAGTAGCAGTACAGAGCAACACGAAAGATCTGGACGTGATAGGGAACAAAAAGCGCTGTGTAAGTTTTACAAATGATCCTAAACCCTGCAATGATGTAATATCGTTTACATGATATGTCGAGTTCAAAGCAAATGTGTTCAAAATGTGTTTTCAACAACAGAACACAAATGACGCACCACAGTCATAGCGCTTTAAAAAATAAACTGAAATATCACAACTTTTGAACAAGAAAACAAACACTGGTCCATGAATATATTCTCATTCACCTTCAGTCAGCTACTTTACAGTGTGGTTGGTCTGCGTGTGTGCGCATTCTCATTTAGCAGCATTAGCTAACTAGCCAGCTACCTTAAAGCTAGTTAAAGTAGGTAATTTTGGAGAAACCAGTGAAAGAAAGATTTTGAAGGTTTTGAAAGTATCCGATCAAAAAAAATCCCACCGCCTCGATTCAGCCCTCCCTCCAACGCCACTTCTCCCAAACACATGAATGTGCACTGCCTGACTACTGCTGATGGAAGAGTCCACGACAGAGCGTTGGGGAGAGGAGCGTAGCGCGTCGTTGTCATATCCAACTACCTCATGTTTCATTCACATGTAAGAAAATGCTTAATATTATCATAATGAATGTAACCAACGAATATGGCTATTGTTAGTACTCACAGCTGTCGCCTAGCTTGCTAGATTTAGCAATACATCTGCAATACGTCTGCCTAGCCTTGTGGAAGCCTGCACTGCACTAATGCTTACAGCAAAGTAGATAGCTTAGCTAATTTTACCTCTCCAGCAAGTGTTATGTTAGCCTACAGATTAAAACCAAGCAGCGGCAACAGTGTAAGCCAAGTAAGAGAGTGTTGCCCTTCATGGTCTAAGATTGGTATCTATTGTTCAACAGAGGAAGTAAACTGACCTACAGGAAGGAAATTCTATAATATGTATTCATGTTTCTAAGCCCTTGTCAGGAAATATTACTTATGAAATGTCAGGAAATAGTCTATAGAGGTTTACATGCGTATCGAAATATTTAGGGTTAAGGGTTAAGGGTATAGGGTTAAGCAGTCCTTACCATCTGTGCAGGGAGGAGTGGAGTCAGGTGTTGAGGACACAGAGCCAAACTCCTCTGAAACAGAACGGCACAAGTTATTCCCAAATCCTCTACCAGCACACAAACACAGCCACGCTACTGACATTACTCTGGCAAGAGTCAACAGACATACTGTATCCAGACAACTCCTATCTGCTTACATTTAAAATATCTTTTATACTTTAATTGTACTGGTTCAGAGCTATTTTATACAAATAAAGAAACCTGACATAATAAGAACACAGAGATTCACATCAGACATATTGTACAGACTTGGCCCCCACTACTCCTCCATTCGCACACTGAACATCGGTACCCCACAAGGCTGTGTGCTGAGCCCACTTCTGTACTGTC
>JAQQZR010000003.1:7939945-7953917 GCA_030068235.1 Notoglanidium macrostoma
GGACTTCCTTCTATCGATCAACATACTGTACAATATCATTACTCTCAGGGTCCAACATCCACTACCTACTGCACATGGTCACCATTATCGTGCAATATTTAAATTGTGTGCATTAATCCAATAAAACAATAATTCTTTATTTCCTTCCATACATGTATATAGCGTGGCAATTTCTTTGCAACTTTTGAAATTTTTTGCACGTTTGTTTACCTGTTTATTTATTTACTTGTTTTTCAACTGTCTTTGTGTTCTAAATATATGTGTTCCCCGAAGGAGTTGCATTTAATCTCATTGTACATGCGTATAGTGACAATAAAAGGCATACTATTCTATTCTATTCTAGGTTACTGTCATGAATGTACAGATATAGCGTGCAAAGTAAGAGGATCAAAACAAACAAACAAAAAAGACCGCCTTTACACCCACGTTGGAGTAAAAGACCATGGGGCAGCATTTACATATTTGCTGTTGTTTTGAATAGAAGGCAAACATTGAACTTTTCTGTCCATTATGTTTGTGATAAAAAAGATGTGGGCTGTTATTTTGAATCGCTAGAGCTTTTTCCTGTTAATATTTAATGCTTTCCTGGAAACACCTTTATGAGGCAACAGAGAAGTAAGAGTGGAATGATATCATAAAAAATTGATGTATTTTAATAATTTTCTTTAAAATGAACATCTTTCAAATTCAAACAGTACACAATGTTAAAATGCAGGCCTATTAAGCATAGCTCATATTGAGAAAAATGACTTCTTGGTTCAAGAGACTTAGACAACAATAGATGAAAGTTACCCTTTGACGTGTTGTTTACTGACTTGTCCTAATCACACACCTTCACAACACATGTGTTAAACTATATAAACTGAACTACAGCCAGATGTTTTGCTATGAAAGTCAGGTTTCTGACTATGCTCACTGTCATGGGGAAAAATGGGAAACACCTCACACACACACACACACACACAAAAAAAAAAAACCCTGAAAAGGTATACTTTCAGAATAATAGGGCACTAAACGGTATCTTTTCTAGTTTCTGCGATTGGGAGGTCGGGGTGTCAAGGGTGTCACCTTTTACATTTTGTAACCAGAAAGGGGCATGTAGTGAACCTTTAAAGCTTTACTCGAAATCTACCTCTCTTAATTTACACTACCTCCACATCCAAAACATTACATACAACAGGACTTTGCTATATTATATCTATGTAATAATCCATTTTCAGGAAGCCGCTATTTGATTGTACCCTGTTGCTTTAAAAATGAAAGGCCCAAAGTAAATATGCAGGATACACTGCTCTGTACATTGCATGCATAGGAGAGGCCTTACTGTAAGTGAGACAAAGCACAAACAGCACCCATGGACCCACCCGTAAGTACAGTTCAGTGTAAATTAAAACAACCAATAAAATACTAAGACAGCACACAGACTACTATTAATGGCTGTTGAGGACATATGATGTTGTCCTCCTGACATATGTACACACTGCACAGAGGCAAACATCAGCAACAACAAATTGGCCAAACTAGGCATCTTAACAAGGGAAGGATGATGATGATGATAATGCTTTATCCTGTTTTCTACATAGACAGCCAGAAACTAAAAGTTGTTATATCTGACCAAACCGTGCTAATGTTATTATATGTGGTTTTGCGCACTACCCTAATTAGTACTCAAGCATACAGTCCTGTTTAACATACTATTTAGCACGCTAGTGTGCATGCTTGGACACAATGCATGCACAGGGAGGGGATGATGCTAACATGCTGCTGATGGAGAAAAAACAAAACAAAACAAAGACACTCACTGCAGTGGGAGAATCCTAAAACCTGACCCATGCTCCATCAAGCCGCTGCTGGGCCTGTCCTCTCCTCTCTCCTCCCCTCCGGCGCCTTCCAGATGCTCACTCATCCGCTGGATTTCCTCTCCTCTTGCCGGATCCCTCACATTCTGTCTTATCTTTCCTCTCCTCCTCCCTCCTCCTCCTCCTCCTCTCCACCCAACCTATAACGCGCAACTGGCTCGCGCGCGCCCTCACGCTGTCTGTGCGGGTTGCCAAATTGGTATGGACCCCACACGTGTTGTTTGTCAGATTTTGTAGTCTATGGAGTACTTTGTCACTATGATGAAAATGCAGAGGATAATTTGTTTTATTTCTCCCACATTTGGTAGCTCAAACAGATCAGCCTCCAAAGCCATGCTGATACCTGAATTATCATCTAATGCCAGTTTGTCATCTTGTAAATCTCTAGCCAAGCTGAGCTAGCTGAACCCTGTCTCTGCTGTATCTCAGCACAGCTCTGTATCATATAGCTGCATTGCATTCAGGAAGTTTGAGTCCAGCATTTGCTGTCGCCAATCAGAGTGGCACGGTGGTGCAGTGATTAGCACTGTCACCTCATAGTATGAAGATTCTGGATTCGAACCTCCTGACCAACTGGGGCCTTTCTGTAATGAGTGTGCATCTTCTCCCTGCACATGTATGGGTTTCCTATGGGTTTTCCCGTTTCCTCCAACAGTTCAAAGACATGCAGATTAGGTCAACTGGCTTCTCTGAATCACCCATAGGTGTGAATGTGTGTATAAATTGTTGGTCTCGCTGCAAAACACTGGCGACCTGTCCACGGTGTACCCCACATCTCGGCCAAAGCCAGCTAGGATTGGCTCCAGCTTCCCCTTAAAGGATAAGAGATATAGATAATGGATGGGTCAATGGATGGCTTTAAATGAGCAGCACTTCGATGCAATGTGTAGCAATCTGGCAGATCCAGGTTCCCAGGGTCTATTACTGACTTACACTTAGGGTTCCCAGGAAAGGTACCCTGACTAGAATAAACAGGTTAAAGAAGATCTTGCTATTTTATAAGTTATAGGATCTACAATCTTTGGGATAAGTTTTCTCACTGGAATAACAAAAATACAGCACCAACAAATTAGCATCAGAATAAATAAATAAAAACATGACTAATATTTCATTATAAACCTGTGCTTCAGGATTGAGTCAAATTAAAAACTGATTTCAATAATAATATGTTCCTTGTTTATTTCAACATGCAAAGGACTGTTTTTTTTTTTTTTTAAACCTGCCCCCGCCTCCTTTACAAAAAAACCCACACTCTATTGTAGCACTGAAGATTATAAAATATACTGCACACTATACTGTGTACTGGAATAGCGTGTTGTATGAAAAATAAATTGGCGCAGTATGGAGTGTACCGTGAGGGTGTCATTTCATTCCCAGCTATAATTCTCATTCCTGAAGTGGACATGAAGTGTCACAGTTCCATAAACAAGGACTACAAAAGCAAATTGATGTAATACAAACCAAGGACTAAACAAATACAGCAAACATAAATAAACAGTAGGAGGAAAATGATACACTCTGCTCATGATTTCAATTCAATTTGATTCAGTTACATTTTCAGAAAGAAAAATGATGACTGAAGAGATTCCTTTTTTTATTTCAGGATCATAAACAGTGCAAAACAACATACATTTTCGTGCATACAAAATTTAATAAATTAGAAATTGCTACGAACAGAGGTTTAAACAATATCTACTACATTTTCTCCATATCTTAATAATAAAATAAAAAAATATGTAAATCCTCCCAACAGTGTGATTGGTTAAACAATGTCTCTGACCTTGGGGAATTGATGAATGGGAACATACTGAGCTCTGTAACAGCACCTGAGGTGTCATATTAACCTTAAATAAAGTTCCAAAGTTGGCTAAAATACCTGATTTCGCAGCCTATTTCTCGGGCACTGTTGACTGTAGTGGTGTGGAGCTGGTGTCATTTCAAAGTTACTGATGAGCTCTTTTCTAACTGTTAGACAGTCTAACTGTCTAACCTTTTTTTTCTAACTGTCAGTCATTGTGATCCATATGTGTCAGGCTATTAGTCACTTCACAAGTGCAGATGATTCCCAATAATGGCACAGGCTCTTCACAAAAGAATGTAATCTTGTGCGCAGTGTGTGCTCTATATTTTTTTAACTCTATGGGTTGGACAGATTGAGATCCGGAGTTCAAACAGTACAGTTGCATTAGACACATAATAGAATGCTGATTTTGCACATTTCCTCAATGCACATCATCACATTTTTGCATTGCGGTGCATCATGTCATGATACATATCATGTTACACCCCTATGTAAACAGCAAAGACTAATTGTTCAGGTATTTATTAAGATGTGTCCCAATTCGGTGTCCAATTGTGTACAAGTGATAGATCAGACTATTGTCAGTACACTATCTTATGTTACAGAGCACTCAGATTAACTGATATGTCCTGAGCTGCAGTGACAACTGGGGAAGCTCTGTTTCTTGTGAATGGATCAAGCTTAAAGCTTAATATTTAAAGAATCTAAAGAGTTTTAAAGGTCATCATCTCCAACTACACAAGATTAATGGTGTAAGAGAGATATCAAAGAATAATACTCCTAACTATGGTATTAATCCTGAATATAGACAAGTCTATACTTGTCTGTATGATTAGTCAAAGCTAATTATGCTACTATTTGCTAATATTATACTGCCAAAAGACTGCTTTGGGAAACCTAATCCAATTTAAGTAAATACCACATGGTATCAAATAAACATTAAACAAAACAGAATCGGTGTTTTGAGGTACTGAGGTATTTTTCCAAAATTCAGTTAAGAAACTTGCTAGGTTAAGGTCACATTGTTATTAGCAAGGAAACTTTGCTAAATCTCAAGCAAATCTATGCCAAATATGCGGATATGAAATACTTACACAGAACATGCATCATACGGTATATCTGTATTCTGTTTCAGTGTCTGGGTGCATTATGAAATGCTGACATGTTCATAATGTTAGCACAGGAACATGACCTAATCCAAGCGCATTACTGTAAAAGGGATTATCAAGAGTCCAAAACAGAGGGTGGGAGAGACAAGGCGCACAGGGGTGATCACGTTGAGGGATGAGTGAACAGAAATAGCCTGGCCAATAACAGCTCTTGGAACAGAGAAGAGAGCAGGTAAGCTGCCCAGGTTAAACACTTTAAAACTAATTTTGACTATATTGAACATATGCTTTAGTCAGGGATCAAGAGACATAATATCAGAGTTAAAGGTTGTGCATTACAAATATTAGCTAAAAAAAACTCCTCAGGTTAAAAAGCTAGTTCATAAATTCATTTTTCTTTGCAAACTCCAAGATACAGAGTGAAGCATTGGACCTGTTACAGAGGTCTTGGGTGAAGAAACTAAAGAGTAGAAGGACAGCAGAAGGTTTAAGAGAACGATCCAGGTGGCCATGAGGACGGCAAGGCGAGCCAGCACTGTGGAGGTTCCCTCCTTTTTGCAACAGCTGGTGAGGGAGACTGAAAAGATGGTCACTTTCTTTTTCAAGGGAGGGCAGGCGGAACAACAAGCAGACGATGATTCGGACTCTGAAGAGGGTAACGATGATGTGGAGGAGATATCCAGCCCTTACCTGGAGAGGCCAATACTACAGAAGCACACTGCCGAGGGCGAGTCTAAGTGGGGCATTAGCTATGCCCTGGCCTCCATGCAGGGTTGGCGTGCGCAAATGGAGGATGCCCACACATGCATGCCTGAGATGACAGAGGGCCTACTGGATTGGAGTTACTTTGCTGTGTTTGATGGGCATGCTGGAAATACTGTGGCTCAGTATTGCTCCACACATCTGCTTGATCACATCGTCGCGACAGGTACATGTTCTGTTTTATACATGAAGACACCCTTCAGAAAGAGTGATGGAACTATTCGGTCTTTTAGGAGAAATAAAACATTTTAAAGCAGTGGGAATTTTAGAGCCCTCTACAGGCTGTGAGGTGAATAGCAATGAATGGCAATGAAAATGAAGTGTTCTTTCCACAACCATCTCCACTCTTTCTCTCAAAATTGGCTGTCATTTAAAGAAAAGGGGCAGGGCTGAACTGATTGGGCCGGCCTAGTTTCCATTATTACACCTCTAGTGTCTCACCATTACAAACTGAGATTATAGCTAACGAAAGAATGTTTCGAACCCAATTTACTGACCAGTGCGGCTGTAGAATTAGACTGCTAGGATTGCCTTTGGATGGTAGAGTAGAAGCTCAACAAATTTGATCAGAAGAAACAGGATGCCTGATATAGCCTAGTAAAGCCATTCTGAAAGATCTCTAAATTTGAAACAAATCCCTTTCAGAATCCTTTCAAAGAATTATCAAAAATACTGTCAAAAGATTCTCCAAAACCTAGTCCCAAAACATATATAGTGGAAAAAGTTTATACACCCTGTTAAAATCGCAGGTAATACAAAAAAAAAAATGAAACCAAGATCAGACCATGCCAGATCTTTTTTTTTTTTTTTTTCAGACCTTGAAAAATGATATAGCAACCAAAAATATAATAAACAACAAACAGAAACATTTAGGGAGGAAATAAAGAAAAACTTTAAAACAAAAACCTGGTTGCATGAGTGAGCATCCCCATTTATAATAGGGCATGTGACTGATGTAATAGAGCAATCCTGTTTGGCACAAAACTTGCAGGAATCTGTTAGATGAAGAAAAATTTCATGTTCCATCATGATAACACCCCAAAGTATAAATTTGAGTCAACAAAGGAATGGCAACAGAAGAAGAGAATCGACATTTTGGAATGGCCCAGTCAAAGCCCTGATCTAAATCCTATTGAAAACCTGTGAAATGACTTGAAGAGGGCTGTGCATAGATGATCCCCTCGCAATTTGACAGATCGGGGGCATATTTGCAAGGGAGAGTGGAATAAAACTGACGAATCAGGATGTGCTGAGTGCTGTATTACAAGCAAAAGGCACTTTAACAAAAAAAGTATTAGTTACGGGGTGTGCACACTTGTGCAACCAGGTTACTGCAAAACCTTTCTTTTTTCTTTTTTCTTTCTCCCTAAAATGTTTCTATTTGTTTTCACTTGTTATCACATTGAAAGTGGAAAAGGTGGATCTGACAATTTATATTGGGTTTTTTTTTTTACATCACAAAAACCTACAATTCTTCAGGGGTGTGCAGAATTTTTATATTCACTGTAGACCTTTTTAGTGTAGCTTGCAGGTTTGTTGGCATGGCATGAGAAAGTACACAAGAGCATGTACAATCTGCAGGACAACAATAAGTAAATGTCTTTCCTTCAGTGTAAGGATTTAAGCTTAGGTATGAATGTGAGATATTCAGCCATTGTGACTAATATAACCTGGTAGAGTTAAAAATATTCTTGAAAAATGTATACTTTTGTGCTTTCCATAAATCACACATTGAATGAGTATAGGGTTAAAAACTATATATAAACTACAACAAGGTATTAGCAATTATATTTCAATCAATACATTTTAATGTCTATCCAATAATGATATTTATAGTAATTATAATTATAATTATAATAATTACTGCCATAACGTTTGCAAGCTTTAACAGGCCTCGAGCACCTTGACTAGGCCGCTTGTAAAGTGCTTGTGAAGCACTTTTGAAATCCTTCATGTGTGTCCCTCCTCCACCAGGTGGCATAACTGCAGAGGAAAATGTGGAGCAAGTGAAAGATAGCATCCGAGATGGGTTCTTGGGCATTGACCGCCACATGCATCAACTGGTCCGTTCCAGTGGCTGGGACCGCAGTGGCTCCACAGCAGCTGCTGTTATGATCTCTCCACGAAACATCTACTTTATCAATTGTGGTGATTCCCGAACCTTCCTGTGCCGCAATGGCCATGTGGTCTTCTACACGGAGGACCACAAGCCCTGCAACCCACGGGAGAAGGAGCGCATACAGAACGCAGGCGGATCAGTCACACTGCAGCGAATCAATGGCTCCCTGGCTGTATCTCGTGCCCTCGGAGATTTCACCTTCAAGGAGGTTGAGTGGAGGACACAGACAGAGCAGCTGGTGTCCCCTGAACCTGAGGTCTACGATCTGGAGCGCTCGCCCAGTGACGAATTCCTAGTGGTGGCTTGTGATGGAGTTTGGGACGCCATCAGTAATGAAGAGCTGTGCGCCTTCGTGCACAACCGGCTTTCAGTGTATGATGATTTGAGGGAAGTCTGTTCTCAGGTCATTGACCTCTGCCTCTATAAGGTTAGCGTTCCAACAAATAGTCCTAAAAGTCCCACAAAGTTGGTGAGCAGCCAAGGGATGCTTGCTATAAACTGTTAACTTGATTCTTTAAGATCTTTTAGATGTCTTATTGAATTGGTTTTTACTTACCAGTTCTTCATTAAACTACAGGAGCAGCTATTGCTTTTATATTTGAAACGTTCAATGTGACTATTAAGTTCACAGCAATCTTCAGTGGTGTCACATGGGGTTTAGTTTCTCTTCATCACTGCATCCTTCTGTGACAAGCTCCTAAATGAGGTCCTAATATCAATACAAACCATACACATAAAAACATTTTGTTAACCAATTAAAATAGTTTCTTATTTAATTATTCATAAAAGCATGTTATTTTAGCCACACATTTTTTAGTCACTGTGCCTGTGGTTTTGGGACGGAATTAGTGGGAGATTTGTATATATGCTTAGATATGTCAAACATCATCAAAAAGCTTATCATGTCAAAAAGCTTAGATATGTCACACATCATCATGCCCCACGGATTCAGGCGGGAAATGGTAAAGAAAGGTACATGGTGACAGACAGGAGCCAGCAGCCGATCAAGAGCTAGAGAGTGAGCGTGTAAAGAAATGAATAATAAGGCATTTATTTGTTCTTGAATTCAGTGAGAAACGAGTGATTCAGTGATTCAGAATCTAGTGGAATTTGCAATACATTCCTCACTCCTGGACTCTATTAGTTTCATTTTAGATACTACATAATGCATTTTTAGATGAATAACTGAGTAATAAAATGGTACTTATTACATAGCAGATAATGCATTGGAACCGGTGGCACACCAGGTACTTTTCTCATACAATACAGGGCAGTCTGGACAACATGAGCATCATCATTATCTGCTTCAGTGGCTCTCCTCAAGTGACTCCTGAAGCATTGCAACGCGAGGCAGAGCTGGAACAACTCATAGATCTTAAAATAAAAGGTTATTTTCTCATTCCATTCTTGAAAGTCCTATACACACATATCATAACAAAACACTCAGTTAAACACTCAGCTTCTCAAGCTAGTATCTCAAACTGCCTTATTTCCATCCTGTACACAGAGATCATTCAGCTGATCCGGTCTAAAAATGAGGAGCCTGATCTGCTTTATGTGATGAAGTTTCTGTCAACTGAAAACATCCCTGGACTTCCACCAGGGGGCGGCACTACAAGCAAGTGAGTGGAACAGGGGTTTCCGTATTGTGCAACATGCATGGACGGCTTAGACGATTCTATATCATTAGAGAAAAAAAGAATTTATTTATTATTTATTGTCTCCTTTTTTCTCCTTCACAGGAGAGACTGCATAATCGCTGCATACCAGAAATATTCAGCAGCTTTCAGAACTGTTGAGCCAGTGGTAAGCCCTGACCTGACTTCATAATGGATGTAAACTTTTACTTATAAACTGCTGTATCATTTTATTTGAGGAAAATACTGATGAAAATGGTGTATATTACTTGCATGATAATGTTGGTATCGTATAGAGAACAAATCAACCAGTAACACCAAGTCCACACTACATAAAAAAAAAAATCCTATAAGAGAAGATGTCACCTACAGTGAAAACACTTTATGCATTTGTGCTGTACAGTAATTTAATGAGTGAGCAACAATGAGAATGTATTCCCTTGTTACACTGCAGATAACCTTTTTTAAGGATATATCTCCGATTTTTATATGTTATTTCTTTTCTTCAATCTAGGATATTGGCGGCTCGGAGGATTCTAACTAGTGGTGGTTGCCTTGGAAACTGAATCAGAAGCCTCACATTTACATAGCAACAGTTTCTATCATGGGAAACATGACAGACAACTTTAGAGCAATAAAAAAGTAAAATAATAGCAGCCAGCCTAGAATACAGTGAGCGCCATTAACAACAAATAAGTTTAACAGCAGGGAAATAGACATTTCAGTTATCAGCAGGGAAGTAGACATTTCACTCTTTAACTGAAGTGACTGAGTCGTTGATTGTGCAGATTCTGTTTGCCTGTGCAGCTGACACAGCAAGCAACAATATCTGCATAATATAGATATTGTTATACATTTTAAAAATATAGCATAAACATTCACATGATTTGTATGGAAGTATTTGATATGGATCAAACAAAGAGACAAGTGGATTATAAAACATTACAATAAATTGAGATCTTGGAATTATCTATTTAAATGCCACTCAATAACTATGAGTAATTTTACAATACAATATTGCTCAAAAGTATTTAAAAAAAAAAAATTAGGGTGAGAGTTATATTACTTTATATCTTATAGTCATACAGAACCTAATATAGGTTGCAAATATAATAAATGTTTCAAAATAGCATGTGCATTATCTGTAATAGAAAGGATTATGCACTTTTGTGTTTTTTGCCACTTTTTTGTACGGTATAGTAATTACGGGTTTAATATACAAAACAAAGCAGATACTCAAAAAAAAAAAAAATGCTTGTACTCATAGCCAGCCATAGTGAAATGATACCATAGTCCCCATGTAACCACCAACAAATACAACACATTTTGAACTATTTGTTCTAAATAAATATACTTCTTGTATTTGACATGAACATGTATTCCTGTATTTGACTTTTTTTAATTTGCTGCCTACACATGATTTTTCAAAAAAGTACTTTAACAGCCCAATGCTACTTTTCTCATCACTTTAAAGCTTTGAACACTGTATAATAAGACTGTGTCCAGTATCACAAGTCTGAAGCTGCCACCGTAAATCATTGCATATCTGTAGCATACCATAGCATGTCTGTTTGCTAACTGAAGTGATCACTGAGCGGACTGGAGTTATTCTTAGGCAATAAGCTCCTCAATAGCATGATACATCATTAGCTTGTATTCTACACCTGCAGTCTGATTGTAGTGTATTATATATTTTATATACATTATATACATCATACATCTTATATACATTCTCAACAGATATACAGACAATAAGCACAATCATTAAAATAATATTCTATGGATCATGCATGCTTTAATCGAATTTCATATTAGCACATTTCATGCTTATATGCAATTCAGTTCTCCAGCAAGGTTGTTAGTAATTAAAAATAAGTAAGTAAGTAAGTAAGTAAGTATTAAAATAACAGCTCAAGGCTCAGGCAGCACATTTGACACTCCTGGTCTAGACTGCACTGTAGACTCTAATATCTATAGAATGTGTTACTTATGTGTGGCATGTCCTGTCACCTCTGTACTAATTACCCTAGACATTTCTTTGGTGCTGCTTCTATTCATATGTATTTGCAGTGCAGCAAACTAGACAAAAACAATCAGAGACATAGTGAATGTGAGCACAGAAACATTCAGTTCAGAAGAAGCACAATAAGCCAGACACCTGAGAATAATTTGCTAAAAAAGAAGCACTTTCTTCAAAAAAGGTAAGCAATGAGCGTCGTCTTTTTCCTTATATTGCCTCTTTGCTCATCACAGAGGAAAAAATGCTGTGTGTAAATTTGAAATGTGATTGGAATTATTCCGTGTAAATTATTAAGGTAGAAATGAACTGAAATTGTACTGTAGTCTAAAATGAACCCAAATTATATTCATGAGAGTGATAAGATGTAATGTTCTTCTTAAATTTCTTTCTGATATAAAAGCACAAAACACATCCATTTTTGTCCCAAGTTTCCACTCACAATACCAAGAGATATCAAATTGAATAAGAATAAAGGGAAACGAATATGTTTGTGATCCGACTTCTTACTTCAGTTTATTGCTATCATTTAAATATTCTCTATGTATATAACGATACACAAATATTTTTGGGATAAATGCCTTCAAGATTTTCTCTAGGACTTTTTTTTTAGATGTTGGAAAGGTAAAGAGAGAGTAAACCGTTTAGGGAAATAACTTTTTGTTATCTTCTGAATGTCCAATCAGGAAAAGCAGAAAGAAAGGAAAAGGATATAGAAAGTGTAGAATAAGCAAATAATACAAATATTATTTATATATGAACCAAATAACACAATGTTTAGATGAACTTTGCTGATATTCTTGAACTCAAGGCATAACTATCAATCCTGGCATTTTATGTGCATGCCATTTTTTTTTTTGTTATAATTACCTGTCTTTGTGTCTGAGTAAGGCAAGATGCCGTTAAAGGTGGAGGCTGACTTAGGATATGGCAGCGTGCTTGGCCCGGGTCCCGGTCTGGCAGGCAGCCTGGGGGCTTCAGAGGCACGCCCTCTTCTCATCCTGGACGATGAGCCAGAGCTGCACTATTTGAAACCCCTGACCAGAGAAGAGTTGGAGGCAGCAGCTGGAGGACCGGGCTGGAAGAAGTTCCGCTCTCGCCTGGTTCTACTCTTCTGGCTAGGCTGGCTAACCATACTAGGCATTGCTATCATCGTGATCGTACAGAGCCCACGGCCTGTAGCTGGTCACTTGCATTGGTGGCAGAAGGAGCTTTTCTATCGCCTAAAGCCAGCCCTGTTTCTGGATGTAGAGAGCACTGAGTCAGGAGCTATAAGCAGTGAGTAGCTGCATGTTAATAGAGTGCACAGATATACACATATAGTAACCATTCCTATACTTTAATGTTGAATATTATATTATATATTATATATTATATATTATGAATGATTCCTACATTAAGCATACGTGAGAGACTTTACTGCTCACATTAGTTAGCTATCATTCGGAGCAAGTCAGATTTCTTTCATGTCAATAAGAACCTTCAGGACTTTGCTTAAGCACATAATCTTACATATATACACTATATGGCCAAAAGTTTGTGGACACCTGACCATCACACTCATATGTGGTTCTTCTCCAAACTCTTGCCACGAAGTAACTGTATAGAACGCCTTTGTATGCGGTAGCATTATAATTTCTCTTGACTGGAACTAAGAGTATATAGTATATTTTATATAGTCTATCATATCATGTATTATTCCACGCCAAATGCATTAATTCAGTTAGTAATAATGATAGCCGGTGGTGACTTGCTTGGTCATCAGTAGCCTAGCTGAGGATGAGCATTCTGAAATTTACTGAAGGTGTACTATTGACACTCAGTTAAAAAGTGTCTCTGTGGAACTGCTGTTCCACTGTTTGTGCACTCTCTGCTCTGAAGTGAGTCAGGATTGCTTATATCAGCCTGTCTCAGTGGCCATCCAGTGGAGACCGGGTGTGTACTTTATCAGCATGTTCCTGTGTTTGAAATTTTGGGTTTATTAATTATATTTATAACTGCAACCTTCTTCATTTTATTCAACTTTCATACAGGAGTGTCTGAGAGGCTTTCATACTTGAAGTCTTTAGGTGTTGGGGTTATGATCTTGGAGGGATTGTTTGGTGCTGATGTCTCTCTCCTAAACCAGACTCAGATTGACCAGAGACTTGGTACTTTACCTGAGTTCCACCAGTTCATAACTGACAGTTACACAGCAGGTAGATTTGACAGTTTATATATGTACACTTTTTTCTGTAGGGCACCTATATTGGGCCCTTGTAAAACACTCAAAAAATCTTTCATAAAGCAGGGGTAAACATTTATGCAGTAAATGATTTTGTCTTTATAGGAAAGAAAGAAAAAATGAGAGGCCTTAATTATCATTAAGGATAGATTGTTGCTATGTGTTTACTTTTATCTTGTGAGGTGGTAATTTTTTTTTTTTAATTAATGTTTTCATGAAGCTTAAAACCTCTTATATGAAGTATGTCCTTTTTAAATAAGTGAGGCTATAGAAGTCACACCTTATTGTTTTTCCGAGGACCAAATGGATCTACATAAAAACAAATCCATCCATCCATTATCTATAGCGCTTTATGCGTCTGGGTGGCGGGGAAGCCGGAGCCAATCCCAGCATCTCGGGGCGAGAGGCGGGGTACACCCTGGGCAGGTCGCCAGTCCACCACAG
>JAQQZR010000003.1:7955839-7970136 GCA_030068235.1 Notoglanidium macrostoma
GACCCGGGGATCGAACCCAGGACCTTCTTGCTGTGAGGCGACAGTGCTAACCACCGCACCACCGTGCCGCCCCATAAAAACAAATGAACAAGCAAAATAAAAATAAATTGTTTTTTCTTGGTATTTTGATAATTTTTTGTAATTCTCACTTTATATATTATTGATATGATGATATACTTTTAATTTATCAATAAAAACAATACATCATTTACATTGTTTATTTGTTTAATAAACATTTGTCTATGTATCTTATTTTTTTCATATTTGTTAAACATGCCATATGATTTGATTCATTATTGTGCAGTAGGTGGCGATGTTCAGCCATATACACTGTATAGCCGGTGTACACCTTTACTTCTCCAGTATTAGTTAAAACTAGCCTACCGTAACTCATCATTTTGAACCTGAACCATGAAGATGCAGAGAGTTAAAATCAGGTGTATTTAGTAGTCAGAAAAAAATTCAGTTTGAAATCTTTAGTTAATTAATTAATTAATGAGACTGTGTTTAATTCAGGTATGAGGGTCGTTCTGGACCTCTGCAAAGAAAAAGAAAACAATAAGACCGCGATCTCATCAAATACTTCTGATTATGTCCAGGTAAATATCCACAATTTGGATGTGATGTGTGATGTGATTGCCATGTGCATGTGTGTGTATTACTCCACTCGTCTGTGTTATTCACTTATCTCTCCTAGGATTCCTTACGGTACTGGCTTGAGCAAGGTGTGTCAGGATTTGAAATCTGCAATACAGATACTGTGTTTACTGAGAAGGTGAACTGCTTCTGAGGACTCACTGACATGATGTGTTCATGGTGGTCATGAGAAAATCCCTAATTCATTCAAACAGAATAAAAGTTGCGTGTTTCTGTATTTGTGACTTTCAGACACTGAAAAGGTGGAGGGAAGTGGTCAAAGAGTTCAGCACAGAAGACAATGAAAGGTATTCGGCAGTAGTTTTAGACTTCACTGTGATATTCCTTCATTTTTTCAGGATTGTAAAACTGCAGCGCATTCACTTTCCAGTTTAAACAATGACACAGCCATTATTTAGAGTAGCTGTTTGCTCAACGGATGTTTGAACGTAATTGAGTGTCCTATGTCCTATTTTTTGCAGGATTATGATGGTGAGGGAAATAAGTGATTCCATTCCAGGGCTCAATATTTCCGAGTCAGCTATAAACAGCTCTATGGCGGAGTTAGTATCAAGGTCTCTAATTCCTCCATCCTCACATCCTTTATCTGCTCCTGAGGTGGCTGAAGCTATGGAGTCCAAGTTGAAGACCCTGCATGGAGAATGGCCAAGCTGGAGAGTGAGTAGATATCTGGTTTAGAAATCACAACCTAAACAGGTGTAAATGCCATGTTTATTCCACTGGTCTCAGGCTAGATTTCCTAACAAAAACAGATGTGACGTGTTCATGAATGATGTTTCTTCCAGCATGTATATCTTCGTGATAGGTCATTCCTCACACATGTGGTATACTTTATCCACCAATTATTGGCAAAATTATACATTCAAAATATCATTAATAAACAATGGTTTGTTCAATTCTTGAACAGGAACTGCACATTGTGATTGTATTCTTCGCTTTATGGCATGGTTCAAATTTAGATCATAACAATTCTAGGAAAATGGCTAGTTCTCTCAGGATTTGCCAGTTCTGACGTTACGACAAAAGGAAAATGTTTGACTGATAGCTCAGGGGTCATTTTCCCAAAAGCAGCACAGAATAAAATCATTTTACTGTACCAGAGGGAATTTCACATCAAGAGCTTTTGGATTCAGTGGAATTCAGTTCTATCCTCTGTAACACACAATAATACATTTCACAACACAAGGACTATATAATATATACCGTATATGCAAAATACACAAAAGTGTGAGTATGAGAAACGGCAAAGACATTTAGAAGTAATATTTGCATTGTGCAACACAATGCATTAGAAACACATGAGAATAATTTCCCTAGATTAAAAAAAATTAAAATAAAAAATTAGTAAAATGCACTCAAAGAAGTGACGTACTGTATGTTTTTGAATGTACAGTAACTTATCATAAAACCAAATTGTCAGTTGTTGGTCAGACACTGGTGCCTTACTATATTCAAGCAGAACACTGACACTCCCAAGTTCCGGGATGACATCTGTAGGGTGCCTCGAGCCAAAGCTGACTTGTTTGACAAGCCTGTTTGAACACTACAGTACAGTACAATACAGTACCTCATTAACAGGGAAGACTTTATATGGACCTTTAGACTTTAGATTATATGGAACAGCAGGTGGAAACACCAAAATAGAGCACAAACCCCAGCCGAATTGTACCCAGTCAGTGGAAATGTGGCTAAAACAGACAGGAACCCAACACCATCATAGCTGGCATTAAGCATCCTAGAGCTGTTATTGAGGAAAGTTGAGATTAACCAAGTATTAGAAACAAAATGCCACGTCAGTAATTTTATCCAGAGACCTATTAATCCAATAAATACAACCGACCAGGGCTATCAGCTGACAGACCACAGTCCAGATGTGGACCCAGCAAAGTGACAGAATATTTAATTCACTTAATACAGTAGCGGTGCTGATTAATGTATGGAAAAAAAAGCCATAGCTCAGCGACTTTAGTTTTCCTACAACATATTATTTTGATTAGTGACGTGCGTTTATGTAAATTGTTTAGCTGAAGGCAGCTCATCAGACCAGAAACTTGCTAAAGGGCTAGAGCTTAGGAAGGGGACAGTTTTTCAGATAAGAAAGAGTATGAGTTTATTCTCTGTGTGTCAAATTCAAAACAGAGGCACCTCAGCTGTTCAGTATCTGTGGTACTAGTCATCGCAAGAAGCGCCTCTGTGAATCAAAGCACAACCAACTTCAAATTGTCTTTTTTTATAACCATAAACGAATCACTAATTAAGCATTAAAGTGGTAAGTGTTGTCACCATTCGGCCATGTTAGTTATGTAGACCTATTAAGATCCTTTGCAAGCAAGAAATAATTTCACTGGCCATTTACACATTTTTGTATACTCCAGCAGCTAGATGGCATACTTTACAATATCTGAGTAAAAAATGTGGAAATTTTTCATAAACCTTAGTATATACATGCACAAGGGTTCAAATAACTGCATTTAAACTGCCACAGTGGCAGTCTAAGGTAGGAATGTGTTTGTACCATACCTTCTGCCAGACAACACTGAGGTAAGGAGTCTGGTTCTCTACCAGCTGGCGGGTTAAGGTAAGTGTTTTGTAATCGAACCCGGTGATGATCTCAGCTGTATTAACTATCCACTGTAGGGTTTTGCATTATTAGTAACTAAATTGATTGAATGAAAAAAGTTCTGCATCGTTCTGCGGATCACCTGTATGTGGTTGCGTGCCTCACTTTGTGTGTGTGTTTCAGGTGGATGGGCCTGTAGCGTGGAAGCTGCAGAAAGCCGTCATGGTTCTGATGATGACCCTGCCTGGGACGCCCGTTATCAGATATGGTGATGAGATTAGTCAAGCACCAGTAAGCACACTGCCTTAAATAGGTTTCATGCTATCAGTATTAAACAGGGACATTTCTGCATATTTGTGGGCCCAAAATGAAGGGGAAGAAATGAGTAATGCTGAGTTATGGTTTGAGCAACAAAAATTCAGTTTCTTAAAATATAATCTTAGTGCCTATAATAAAGCTACACTACACAATAGCTTTAACAGAGTGATAAATCTATTCATAACATCCCTTAGGAGAAATAAATGTAGACAAAAACACTTGGAAAAAAAAGACTTGAGATTTTACAAGGGAGCCCCGGCTTGGCTGTACACTGGGTAGCGTTGCAGCCTCACATCTCCAGGGTCTGTCTGTGTGGAGTTTCACATATTGTCCCCATGCCTGTATGGGTTTCCTCCGGGTTCTCAGGCAGAGACAGAAGACTTCCCTTTCTTTCCAGTTGCTCTCCTTGCTGTCTAATAGAACTTCAGCTGGTGGCTCATTGATTAAGGTGTTGGGTTACTGCCTGAAAGCTTGTGAGTTCTAATCCTGACCCCACTAATCTGCCCTTATTCGGCCCTTGACCACTCAAATGCTGACACTAAACTTCTCAGTTGTATCCTGTCTAGGAACTGTAAGTCACTGTAGATAAAAGTATCAGCCAAATGAGCTCTCTCTTCCTTCTAAATATTCACAGTATAAACCTCAGTGTTGAATTAGCACACACCTCTGCTACAATATTTCTGGTAAAGTTGTATGTTTTTTGTTTTTTTTTGCAGAACCTGCATCGCCCGAAGCATTCCACAGCTCTCTTTCACTCTCTGAGCCAGACTCGTTCTCATGAAGAAGCTCTCCTCCGTGGCACCTTCACCTCTCTCACTTTAAATTCTACATCACTCAACTTTGGTTCCACAAACTCCACAGCCGTGTCACCTATGGCCTTCCTGCGCTCGTGGGGATGCGTTCACATCCTGGTGCTGTTTAACTTGGGCTCAGAGTCTCATGTTCTGGGCTCTAACTGGACCGTCAGTCTTCCTGAAAGTGGGATGTTTGTAACTAGCACAGGTCTGGATCGCTTTGGGCCGGTGACTCTTCAGTCCATAACACTCCAACCTCATGAAGCCATTGTCATTAAGCTGTTTAAGACAGACCCTGATTTCTGAATCAGGAAATAAGTGGTTTCATGAGTAACCCGAAATACAAATGGAGTTGGATATGCTTTTTACAATTATTGTGATAATATTACATTAATTCTATAAATTGGTGCCACTATAGATTCTTCTGCTAACCACATGAGGTCACTCTATTATACCTGATACAGTCTATCAGACTTTTCAACTGTTCAGATGTTAGATTTATCTTCAGAGTCTTAAACAATCAGGATTTTGTGTTTGTGACTTACGTCTTAAGTGATGTGTTTCTGCATTTTCTTCATACTTGCAGATTATAAATGACCATGAAGTGAACTCAAATTTCCCAGAATTGACCTCAAACAAACAACCATTGCCAAAACACATTCCCTCATGTCCTGAACAGCTCTGTTTCATGCTCAATTACTCAGGAAAGAGCTGTTTTAAATTATTCTGTTGTGCTCATATCCATTGCAAATGAAAAGGCACATGAAACTTTCATTAGAATACCAAAATTGCTATAAAAACAAATCCACCTTCGTGTGGACATGCATGAGCATGGTATTGGAGGCAGAATACATTCAGAAGTCACTTATACACTTGTATATAGACTTTTCATGTACCCACATGAGCTTGACCATGTAACTAACGTAAAGACTATTTCAAATTATTTGAAATGTAGAGTTCAGTGAGTTAATATGGTTTAAATGTTCAAAAATGGACAAATGTCCTGCTGCCCTTGTTAAAAAAGTCAATAAAAACTTTGATCTGTTGCTCACGTATTACACATCTATAGAGACCAATCTCAATCCCACTTCTGAAGGGCCAAGCCCAGTCAGTCCTGCAGAAGGTTTGACCAAAATAATAATAATATTAATAAAACATTCTGAAAATAAATACAAATTAGTCATTTAATTCACAGAGACCCTGACCAGAATAAAGCACGGCAGATTAAGAAATATATATCTCAATACACTACCACCGACATTATTGTTGGTTTGATTATTAATATTATTGCTTTGAATTAATTAATTATTTCACAGACTACAAGGCCGAGGTTGTCATGCTTGTGTGAACATCCTGTTCTGCCCAAAGTGCAACTCTTCGAGGTTCTCTAATGGAGTCCTCATTGCACTGTCAATGATCCTGCATGAAAAGTTTAACACAGATGATTCCGTAACAAGGCATAAACTAACAACACTCCCTACCTGCATTCATTGTACAAGATATTAGCTAATGAGCAAGCTAATTCATAAATTATAAATCAGATAAGTCAGTTCCAAAGGCATAACTGTCTCAGACACTGATCCACTGTCCGGTAGTATTTCTTTTCAGATTGTACACAGAATTTTTGCAAAATCTGTATTTAGCACTATTTCAACAGCTTCACATCAGACAAAATACTGTATCTTTGCACGTGAAACAGACAGACCTATCCATGTCTGTGCTAAAATTATAATTCAGACTGTCTGTCCATGGCATTAGACCATGGTGACTGATTTTTTGCTACAATTTACATAACACAGCAATTCTTCTTCTTTTTTTAAGTGTGAATTTTTCCACCAAATCATTATAAAGTCATAAGGTCAGAGGCACAAGATTTGTAACACAACAGAGGTTGCTCAAACTATTACTTTGCAGTAAGAAGATATTACGAAAGTTGGACTTTAAGAAGAAGTGTGAAGTTTCTGTTCTCTTTACTTTTGCCGTGGCATTTAGTAAAAGTATACTAAATATTTCATTTATTTGATCTGCCCTTTCAGTTTTTTTCTGTGAGAAATAATATTTTCTCTGCCTGCTATGTGTGCCAACGAAAAAAAACCTGCACAAATGGAAATTCCAGAGCATCCTTCATGCCAGACACACAGTCTAAGTGAAGGTAAATTCCAGACAAACTTACTATTACTGAGACCCAAATTTACCCACAGTTTACATTAAGGGGTTGTTCACATCTAATAATTTTATCCTGGTCAGGGACAGCAAATAATTGACTTTTTTATTTGCCTAGTCTCTTAGTTTATCCTTATATGTCTCCAGTCTGTCTTGCATGAGCTAAATGTCATGTTTCATCACCCACATCATGCCATGCCAGCATAGATGTTGCTCTGTAAATTTGATCTACCATAAACATAATTATAGAGAACATCATGTTTTTTTTTTAAGATATCAAGCAGGTAATTGTGCACCTGACCTATCAGATTACAATCATAGCATACAATTGTGATTTTCTTTCTTTCTTTCTTTCTTTCTTTCTTTCTTTCATTCTTTTTTTCATTGTATCTGTGTTCACAAATATTACTGACCTATTAACAGGAAGTGAAAGACATACATCATGTCTCAAAATTCTTGAATCGTTATGCAGCCTCGTAATGCGAAGTCATTGAGACAGCTGTTCTGAACTCCTTTTTTGCATGAGTACAGGCCCTGGATCCTTAAATTTAGTATGAGACTTTTGATAAATAAGGGTTCCTAGAAATAGCACAAGCATTTTCTTTCATGGACAACTGTTCACTGCCTGAATAAACACACAAACATGGGAAATGGAGCAATTATTGCTGTGTGCGGCCAGAAAATCAGGAAATTAAGAAAAATCAGTAGATCGGTTTATGCAACTAATGTCTCTGCAAATCACACAAAAGAGCACAGAGTGGAAGTGCAACTTAAATCATTACACTTTGAAACGGTTGCAATATTTATTTGGTTTCCTGGGATTCTTTGGACAAGTTATACTAGCCAGCTTTTCAGCTGTTTATTTAAAATCACCACTCTGTTTTGATCATTGGGATATGCAGCCATAAACAATCCATGATATTCTCCAGGGGTATAGCAAGTTAATCAGCAGTGTTGGTGACAGCCAATTTGAAAACACCAACAATACAAAAATGTTCGTATGTTACTCCAAATAAGAAAATGTTGTGGTATTTCACTGTGCTAAATTGGTGAATAAGTAATGACCTCATGTTGGGGCAGATGATAATACTTTCCAAAAAAAAAAGGGATTTCCCCCTAGAGGCTATGGCCTAGACTGATGAGTTATATGATAAAGATCTTATAAAGCCAAATTCCAGACAACACTGGAAAAAAAAGGCAATAACTAATTATAAACTTCAACCAACACCTGAATCTGAGTCAGGGTAATAAAAGCTCTTGATAACAACTACAGACGTGCTCTTTATACTGAGAGTGGGTTGTCTCAAACATGGCACAATGACTAAATTTGGGTAAAAGACTGAGCTTGTTCTCGCGCTCAATGCCTGCACCACACAGTATCAGTAACGGCATGATGAAAAAGCAGCTTTGTGCTGATTTACCGTGACTCCTGGACAACGGACAGGTTTGTGTGATGAACTGCATTACAGCCACCCACAGACAGAAGCACTTCCACTTTTTATGTTTGAGCATTTTTTTTTACAAGGCCATTTCCTTGTTTACCAGCAGAGGCGAGTGAGGAATGCTGTATAAGACTTGAGCGATCGACCCTGAGAATGAGCTGTCCTTTTATTGTAACCAGAAACACGTGTAAGTGTTTGCAATGAGCTGATAATGTGGGCCATTAAAGCATCTCACTATTAAGCATGAAACCCGCTTACTGTCTAAAAAGCAGCACATTTATTGTAAGGTCTGCTACACCAAAAAAATGTTTGCAATGCATTCTCATAGAATATCATGATGACCAGGAGAATTCAAATAAGAAGCCATGAAAGTGTGTGTACAGGAACTCTGGCAATTACTCACACACACACACACACACATGAACACACACACAGGCATTTACACAATCATCAAAGACAATACACCGGTATCAATGGCCTTTTTTATAGGTTTGTAGATATATAGTTACTGATAGTAACCCATTAGCTGCTCTGCGTAATTTGCCAGTCCTCTTTAACCAATATGCAATGAAAGGCACCACCATAGGATCCCTACTGGCCAGATGTTATTTAGATGGTAGGCAGTAGTGACAATGGGAAGGTAGTCACATTATAGTGGGTGTTACACTGGTATGAATGTATCAGATAATGCACAGCAAAGTTTACTGCGCTTTTAAGCACTGTGGACTATTATTGCACACGTGTACCTTACTGGTCCACCTTGTATGTGCATATTTAAAGCTCTGTGTACGAGTTGTGTTAAATGCCCTCTAATCCTTCTTGAGTGTCCGTTTCAAAAAGATTAATTGCTCTTATCTGCAGTTTTTTTTGTTTTTTTTGGTGAATTCTTCCTCAACTCAGCACTGCCACTGAGAAGTTTACAAACCACAGCAACACAGCTTCACCTGCCACACACACTATCAGGTCAGTGTATCTGCTTGCTCAGAAAGATCCACCACCCAAGTAATATCTAATCAGCAGTTCTTGATTGTTTTGATATCATGGACTAAATATTCTGTATGTAAGCATGTAGTAGCTAGTCGCCCTGCTAAAAAATCCAGCCTAGTCCAATCAGCTACCAGCTGCCAAAACACAAGCCAGGCTTGTCAAACTGGTAGATCATCTTTGCCATACAGTAAGTGATACCAGAAAGGAACCAGTTTCTGATTTACCATAAAAATGCTACAAGTATTTAAGAAAACAACAGAACAGTAAGCCAATTAGAAAATCTCAAGCATTTCCTTGATCAGTGTAGGCAAGTAATAAGCAACCAGAAAATAATTTACCTGCTGGCAAAGACTGTCTATGTTTGACAAGCTTGGTCTGTGTTTTGGCAGCTTGTAGATAGCCAGACCAAGCTGGATTTCACAGCATAATTGTGGATTGTCAACTACAACATCTCTGTGAAATCTGAATGTTCATTTAATCATTGTCCAATGGCGAAGAATGTCAAAGAGTGTAATTTCATGCAGTTCAGTTTATCACATGAGCAAACACAAGCAAACTTTTTACATTAGTCATATAGATTATTTGGAGGCATAACACTGGATTTGTTCACTTCAATATTAGCTACCTTTAGCTTATAGAATTGAATATTAAAGCTAAGGTATGTAATATTGGAGAAACCAGCAAGAGAAAGCTAGATTTCGAAAGTATCCAACAGAAAAATTTCACCCCTCCCTTCAGTCCTCCCTCCAAAGCCACTCCTCCAAAACACATGAGTACTCACTGCCTGATCACTGCTGGAGGACGAGTGCATGGGTAGAGCGTGCGCAGGAAGGCAGGTAGGTAGGTAGACAGGCAGGCAGGCCATCCAATCATTTCATTCTGACAATATATAATGACTGGACTGGCTTTTTACAGCCCTGCAACTGCCACAGATCAAGGAGTTGATTTTATTTTTGGTTTTTTTTAAATTGTCAGCACATTTGATTAATCCGTAATTTCAAGAACTATGACAAAAATGCTTTAAAAATTATGAAAAAAAAATGAAAAAAAGGTAAAAATCTTGCCTTTAAATAACGTGTATAAGCCTAATGTTACGTGAGCTATAACGTTTTGATGCTTTCTAGATATTGCTTAGATAAATACCTGATACCTGTGTGCTGTTTATGTCTAACGGGAAGGCCATCAACGAATAAGGATTGACATATTTTGTCACTTTCCATGCATGTGGATTAGTATTTTGCTAGGATGACCATATTATGGTTTTCAAAAAAAGAGGACACTGGAGGCAGGACGGCAGCATGGGGCAGATGGACACCCGCAAAATGAATGGCGACTGTAGAAAGCAAAAGCAGGATCTCGGATATTGTTGGCGTTTCAAAACTCCTGCCTCGGATGCATTCTTTAAGTCTCAAAAAGAGGACTTGTGTGGGAAAAAGAGGACACATGTGGTCACCCTAATTTTGCTCCACCTTAGATTGGCCACCCCAATGACGTCATTGGATCCTACCTTGGCCACCCCAGTGTAAAAGGTCTGTCTATACTCCTGGTGATAGATGAAGAATTAGCAAGATATGTGGAAAAATCTAATTTCAGGTATGCAGACCTCTACAGAGAAATGTAGTTAGTGGAGCCCTGAGGTAAATTAGACAGGGAAAGATTCTTGATAGGATAATGAAATCACTCTAGTGGCTGGAAAGGGCAGTAATTAGAGGCAGTTGCAGTCAGTTCCCACTTCTGCAGCACAGTGAGCCATCTTCAGGGTTTCTACCACACCGGTTCCTCTGCTCTGTCTCTCCTCCCTGTTTCTCACGTCTAAAGCTACTACACAAGTCAGACAGACAGCCAGTCGCTACTGTAAGACCCAGGAAGCAGCGAGAGAGGAAGCTTTACCGTCGTTAAAACCTTTTTTTTTTTTCGGCTGAACTACAGCGTCATTAGCGTGAGTCAAAAAAAAAAAAAAAGCAAAAAAAGTTTCAATCTTATAAAGTGTGTTTCTTTGCCGCGAGAGTTATGGAGCTGCTGTTACAGATGTTGGACAAAACTTAATTGAAGAGGAAATCACTCTGTGTGTCGGGGACTGCCATCACAGACTCGTTCCTCGTGCCGACTGGGCTGTTTTCCAAAGTTTTTACAGGATAAAAGGTTCATTTAATGCCGTATTTCATGAACGAAGCATCTTTAATACAGATGTTTCATCGACTCGGCTGATGTTCACACTTTAGATCAGAGAGACAGAAATGGAAATTCCGCTGACAGGTGCGTGCCTCAGTTTATTATATTCGGCTGTTCGCGACAAACAAAACACCTGGATGTTGTGTTATTGATTTGATATGCATATGTAAATGGTTCATTATTTTTATCGACTAATGCATGGTCTTTATTTGAATGCGAAAATTGCTCCTTTCAGCCCGTGTTACATCAAGCGATTATCTTATAATGTGCTTTAGGTGAAGAGTTTTAGACCTTTATTGCAAGTGATCTTTAAAACTGAAAGTAATTTTGACATCAGCCTATCAAAACGTGTGATTCGTTTATCTTGTAATACGTTGGTGTGTCTAATAAGGAGCTCATTTTAGACTAGCAAATTTTGTAAATGCCAGTAAAAAAAAGAAATAATATTTTTAACTCTGTTCCACAGACTTCCTAGGCTCAGGATAAGAGCGATGATGATGAGCACGAACAATACGTGTGAAAATGTCACGCACGTCGAAGTGCAAAACCCTGTGAACCTGGTGGTCAGTGCTATCATGTTTCTTGGTGGCGTGGTGGGCAATCTGCTAGCTCTGGCCATTCTCGGGGTCCACCAGAAAGAACGACGAACCAAATCCTCGGTCTTCTGCATCCTAGTAACAGGACTTGCTGTGACGGATCTGGCGGGGACGTGCTTGCTCAGTCCACCAGTGTTTGTGTGCTATGCTCATGCTACCTCCCTGGTGGGCTTAACTGGGGACATGCATCTCTGTGGTTCCTTTGCCTTCGCCATGACCTTCTTTGGCCTGGCATCCATGCTGATCCTGTGTGCCATGGCAGTGGAGCGCTGCCTGGCCATCAGCCACCCATATTTCTACTCCAAGCACGTACGGCGCCACTTCGCTAAGGTTGCACTCTTCCTTATCTACCTTTTCACAGGTGCCTTTTGCCTGCTGCCCATCTTTGGCATCGGCCGCTACAAACAGTACTGTCCTGGCACATGGTGCTTTATCAAAATGGAGGCTGTGGGAGAGGTTAAGGAAGAGGAGAGGCTTACGCTCGCTTTCTCCCTTTCTTATTCTCTGCTAATGGCCTTGCTCATTGCTGTGGTCTTTGTCTGTAATGGCTCAGTCATTGTCAGTCTGTGCCGCATGCACCGCAGCCAGATCACGCGCCGAGGCTCTGTGGTGTCGACAGGGCGCAAGAAAAGGCTTAGCACGTGGTTTGGCCAGGGCGAGGAGGAGATTGACCACCTGGTGCTGCTGGCCTCCATGACTATCATCTTCGTCATCTGCTCCTTGCCGCTCACTGTGAGTACATGAGCTGGTCACATCACACTCTTTGTTACAGTTAGGTTACGTGGATTAAAAGCAGTGAGACATGCAGCAAAATGGTGAGACATAAAAAATGGTGATACATAAATAAATACTTGAGACATGTTCTTTTGGGTGCAGACCTTCTCTTTTACTGTTTCTAGTACCTGTCTCGAGGCATCAGCTTTATTAATGAAGCTGAACAATTGGCCAATTCTGTAAAAGATTGTCATTTGTTTAGGTAATAGTAAATTGTTACCAGTTGTGAGTTGTTTAGTCTGTGAGCATTCAAATGACCAAAGGCACTCTTAACAGTGCGTCTCGTTTCTGGGTATGACAATATGTTAAGTTTCCCACCTACAACTGGGATCAGTCAGAAACAAATGGTTCTCCAATGATTTTGGCACCTCGGCAAAATGCTACATGACTCACACAATAAATCTTACACGCACACACACACACAAATAATTCATCTTAGCGTGTAATCTACGTTAACAATAGGTGTGCCTCAGTATGCGGAGATATTGCGTAACTGATGTTAGAATGCTTGTATACAAGGTCTCGCCACCTGCTGTTATGTCATCTGTGTTTAACTGTAAGCTAGAATACGTGTCTGACAATCCTGGAGAAGTGGATTAGACCATCTCAACTTCCACTGTCCCTGTGTCAGCACTGAACTTTTCTACACCATAGCCACCATCAACTTTTTTCCATGTGTACATTCAGCTATTGCTTTTTGTCTAGGAAGGAACAGCCTTCGCATTTTATTAGTTATACATTGTTCACTTTACCAAGGATTTTTTTGTATCACAGTGTTCACTTTTATTTGACCAGTGCTAAATATAAGGTAACTGAAGGGAGGTGCTGCACACACAGATGAAGAGATTGCATTTCTGCATTTTTTTTTTACTGGCAGTGAAGCTCTTAAAATAAATATGTCATCTGCATTTTATATAGTACATACATATGTGACTGATTCATTTTATGTAGTACACATTCATTTTGTATTTATGCTAATAATTATTGGCTGTAGATTATCTGTACCGTATCTATGTCTTGAAAAGGATTACCAGATGTAAGGTAACAAACATTTTGGTGGTTGACCATTCTCAGTACAGCAGTGGCTCTGACATAGTAATTGTAATGGTGTGGAATACAGAGTGCTCTCTCTCTCTCTCGCTCTCTCTCTTGCTCTCGCGCGCTTGCTCTCGCTTATCAATGCACTCGAGGTAACTAATTCCGTTGCTTTCTTGTTATTTAATACTTTGCAGTAAACGAAACACAAATAAGTTCTATCGATATGGGTAAAGCAATACTAGCATCAATAGTTAGGATCTCCTTTTGTTCTGGGGAAACACTATAGTCTTAGTATTATTATCCTGTAAGCATATAGCTGCTCCATTGTAGTCACTTTACAAACACCAAACACGCACATAAGCCACTCATTCTTGAATTCATTATCACTACAAGACAGTGTGACCTGTGAATATGTGAGTGCTACTCTCCAGTACATTTATAGATGCCACATTTTTATATTCTGATAAAATCAACTGTGTTTAATATTATTTTTAGTCTTGGCTCATGCAAATAGTGACCCTGCAAGATCCTCACTTGATAGACCATCACTTGAAGAGTCGTTTGGAGTAAGGCCGACATACCTCTGTGACTAATGACACGGTGTTTTTAGATGCGAGAAGGTTTCAGACTTTAGTCTCTTAAAAGTATTTTCAAAGTCTTCTAGTGTAGACTGGAAACTGAGCTAGAGGGGACTAGCAAGTTGAGCTCAAGGACTGAAGAAATATCCATCCATCCATCCATTATCTATAGCGCTTTATCCGTCTGGGTGGCGGGGAAGCTGGAGCCAATCCCAGCA
>JAQQZR010000003.1:7977842-7992751 GCA_030068235.1 Notoglanidium macrostoma
TCTGTCTGTCTCTCTCTCTCTCTGTCTCTCTCTCTCTCTCCCTCTCTTTCTGTCTCTCTCTCTCTCTCTCTCTCTCTCTGTCTCTCTCTCGCTCTCTCGCTCTCTCTCTCTCACCGTATTTCTGTGTGTTTGTCAGTATAAGAAACCATGAACCATCAGAAGCTTGTTTACAAAAGTGAAACCAAGTCACTTTTATTTCACAAAATAAAAAAAAAGGGGTCATAATAATAGAATTATTATGCATAATTATATTATATACTACGCCATGTTATATATGCTGTATAATATATAATATACTGTTATACCAATATAGTGTATTGAACCCATGAAATAAAATTTCAGCTCATGTTTAATGGGTTAAGAAAAGCATGAGAAATATTTTTCGTATGAAGTACTGCAAATGTAGCGCTAGAGAATATATTTTACCTCTCAGTAAAATATGGTTATTCATGTAAGATGGTTTTATGACTTTCTGAAGATTTATGAGTGACCAAGCATTTATATTTTATACATAGTTGATGGATAATGGGATATTTCAAAATAGTTGCCATCTATTTAATAAATTATGCTAGTTTAAATTCTAATTATAGAGTCAGTGTTTCAGTTGTGTGGTTTTAAATCATTTCCACTGTCCATGTCTTGTTTGCCAATTTTAATCTGGACATTGTTTAGTTTTATAGTTGCATAATGAATATAAACTTCCATGGGAGTTTCTCTTATCTGAAAGGAGTGTAAAGAGCCTGTTGACTTTAGTTAGTCTCTCATGATTTATCAGCAGTGGCCTCTATCTTTGCAGACTTTTATTATGGCTTAAAACACTTTAAATACTTAAGTATTTTCCACCTCTTGGATTTCCCTTTGATGAAGATCACTGCAGGTTATTTTAGCCGTGACAGTGCAATGTGTACTGTTCATCAACTGATGCTTACTGATGCGAAATGATAAATATATATTATAGGTTTAAATATTTTCTTAAGGTGCGGCATGGTTGTTGCGTTATAGCTCCTGGCTCCCTTGTTCGTTCCTGAGCTTGTGTAGTGCAGGATTCCCACAGGTCCTTGAAATCCTTGAAAGTTTGTGAATTTGAGAAAAAAAAAAAAAATCAAGGCTTTAAAGGTTTGGGAAACTAGACGTAAATAGACAAGGGTATTGAAAGTGCTTGAATTTATATCTTTGTGCGGGAACAGAAATGGAAGCTGTTTTGATGTATTAGGTATATATGTCTCCCACCGTCCGTGCATCCTTGTTTCACACGCCACCGGCCTCGACAAAGTGCTTGAATTTGGGAATTGACCTTGATCCGTGTCTCAAACAAGGCCTGGAAAGACCTAAAAAGTTCTTGAATTTGATGTTTAAGAAGGTGTGAGAACACTTTAGCATGTTCTCCCTGTGTCCATGTGGGTTTCCTCCCAAAAACATGGATGGAAATAGGTGAATTGCTTACACTAATCAATTGATGGGAATGAGTGTATGAATGTGTGTGAACTGGACTGCTATGCCATCCAGGGTTTCACTGCTCTATGTTTCCGATATAGGCTCTGGATACACTGCAATCCTGTTCAGGACAAAGCAGTTACTGAAGATGAATAAATGAATATTTTCTTACAGTGTATAGTGTACAAACGTGAAACGCGGAAGGCGCTCTCTAGAGATTTGTCTGTTCTGGGTTACCGTAGCAGCGCAACATGGAAGCTCTGTAGAGGTGGACCTGCTCCCTATGTAGATATAAAGGGCTCATTCTAAATCATAATAACACAGTGAGTTGTAGTTACAGGTAATTATACACTAACGGAAACATACCCTAAGTCCCCTAAGTATATAATGGAATATATACTTCATTTATGCTAATTGATACCCTCAAAATCTTACATAGTGGACCTTTAATTTGTGGACCTCAGTTAGATGCTGCTGGGTCCTTGATATAATTCTGGTATTGCCTCCAGATGACAGGGTGTACACTTTTCTGTTGCCACACTTGAGATCCTGCCATCTTCACTTCCACTTTGAGATGGAGTAATTGCTTGTAAACTATGAACTTCACATTGCGATGCGCTTGCTTTACATGTTGTCTCAATTGTTTATGCACATACAGTAAGTGAAGCATAAACTTCTCACACACTCTATATGAACATAATTGCATACGTAATCTGCAGTCATGACTGTGCAGCCTGTATGGTACTCAAAGATAACCAAAAAAAGATGAATAGGTTACGTTTTTGTCGAGCTGTTTAGAATTACAGTTCACCAACTACAGCAGTCCTCATCCTACATGCCTCGTCGGCACTGCTGTACATATGAGTATTAGAATTCTTGATAAAAATGAAGCGCACTGTTGAGTCGGTAGTGCTGCATAACGTGAGGGGTGGATCGAATAGATGTGGCTGTGATGCTTATGTAATTTGTCCGCTGTGAATTCCTTGGGGGGTCAAAGAAAGTGCGAGGTGAAGAGGAACTGGAGTTAGGTGGTGTGTGTTTGTACACGTAGAGCTATTATGGAAAGTGACAGCTGCTGCTACAGACCTTTACTGGCAAATCATGAGTTCATTCCAGTAAGTAGACAGAGTTTTAGACACTGCTAACACTCACTGATGTTACTGATGTCTGCTCCACTGACTCAGTTTTCCAAGAGGCTTCCCAATGGCTGATGTTTTTTTGACGCCAGGAATTGCAGCATCTGGAAAATGCATGTGCTAACTTTTAGAGAAATCACTCTTAAAACAGGAAAAGTTGAACTTTTTTTTTTTTTTTATATTATGGTGTCTGGAATCACAATATATATATATATATATATAAAAAAAAAACCCTTTGGAAATGAATAACCACTTAATAACACTTACTGTTGTGGTGATGTTTAAATACTCCAGACCACAGAACTGCTCTGTCATGAAGCCAGGCAGGATCTAAAGGGGCAAATCCTTTTCAGAGGTGTGTCTGTGTGTCAATTGTTTCTTCCTCCTGTAGGTCATATAACAGGTGTCTACATGTTCTCTTTTTCTTTTATTATTATTTTTTTATGGCTTAGAGTTAGAAATTGTACAGGTGCTGTTTATGTCTCCGTTTTATGAGACAGTTGTATATTTATTTAATGGTCCATTGAGAATAGAGGGGTTTACATGTATAGTATAATATATATACAGACAAACGTCTTTCTTGTGTTTATGGCAGACTGAAATGTTATGAATTATGTAAGAGTTATACTCAAATGTTATGAAAAGCTAATGTGTATAATAGCACACTATAACTGTTTCCGTGATTAATTGCCTAGTTTAACTTTGCTGTATTGCATAACTAAGACAATTGTATTTCTTTTGCAAAGACTGAATACACAATCATGCATGAAGCAAAGGAAAATAAACTCCCCATATGTTAGGCATGTTCATGCTGAGGGCCAGGGGGAATTCTAATTAAAAACATGAAATGCAAGATACCCATGAATGTTGTGGTTTGAGGTTGAGACTGCTGATCTGCTCTTTGTAGTGTTTTCATGGTGGTATGAGAAATTGTCCATCTTTGACCCTCAAAGCATCTCAGGAGTCATTTAGATTTATTCGGAAGATGTCCCAGCATTGATCATTTATGAAGGTCAGTGTAAGTTCAAAGCCGGTGTCAACTGTACACTTTGATAGTAAGTGCTGGAAATTGTTCTTTAGTGCAGAGCCACAGAAAAAAAACTATTTTTGGTTTTCTAAAGCAGTGGTTCTCAAAGTGGTGTCTGTTTAGCTACAGTGCTGGAAATGATAAACCTCCATTTTCAAAGTTATTATATTTATTAACGAGTAAATACTTATAGTTATTTGCGTGATTGACTGGTCCCTTGAATTAAATGGGTTTTAATCCAAAGCTCAGAATCAACCAGGCCTATAAATAATATTCACTTGGGCTTTATGTGTTAGAAAGTTCTGTCACCCTTGTTAAAAAAACAAAACAAATTGCCTTTATGGACCATAATTGTAGAATCATTTTAGCAACAAATCACCAAAAACAAACCACAATATTTTTTATATAATATTATATAATTATACAATATATAAGATACTTCCACATAGTTTATGGTGGGAATTTGTTTCGTAATTTTGTATGGCACTTAAATGTCCATCAATGGTTTCTAGGATACAAACATGTGGTTCTTTTTTGTGTGACTGGTACTTTTAACAGGATATATTTGTGTGTGTAAGTTCATTTGTATCGTAATTGAAGCGCAGCCCCCATCAGTAATCAGTACTTGTTTTTGCTCTTCAGGAACACTGCCCAGCCTCAGTGCTAAACACATTGAGATGCCAGACTGTGCTATGATCTTTAACCTCAACTTCTTACCGAATAATTAATCAGCCTAGCAAATAAGAATATCAAGCTTTTCCTGCCGTATTTTTTGAAATATTGAGTACATCGCTGTTAAATATACTCAATTTGCCTTGTGGAAATAAGCTGTTGCATTCCAATTGTCCTTACTTAATTTCACTGTGTAGATTATTTTATGGAACAAGCGAACAATCATGTTTTTATGGAAAATGTTGTTCAGTTTTCACCTTGATGATGACACATGGCATGGAAGGAGTGTACATGAGTGCTAAAATTGTCTAGAACAGGCCACTTACTGACTCCCAAACATATGCATAATTAGTTAGGCTAAGATTTATATTTCATATAATTTGTTTGTTGCTTTTTGTGATATCTGATATTTAGTTAGAAACATATCCTTTAATTATTGTTTAAGCCATCTTTGCTGAATGGATTGTTTTTACCATGTTCCTATAGATTTTTCACAGTGCTGTATCAGAATTACATTTTCTAATGTAAACCAAAGCAAACCAAATGGGATTTTAATCCATATTGTAACAAAAAATACATTTAGTAAGCCTCTCTGCGGAAAAGAAATAAATACTGCATATAGTCACTGTTATAATACTGATAGTTAAGTTTTAGTTGATCATCCTCTCGTGTGTGAATCTGCACCGGTGCCGCTGTTTACCTGACACCTGTTAGCTAGATTGGCAAGCTTACATCAAGTGCTAAAGATATTATCACAAGACTTTGCTTCTTCGTGCTTGATTGTCTGATTTAAAAATGTTATGACTGCTTGTCTGATATTAATCAGGATTTTGTTGGGCTTGAGTGCATCTTACCCAGATCAGCTCCATTTACAGTCATCAGCAAATACACTTCCTGTCTGGGAGGATTATAGTCTAAGATAAGGTCAGTGCTGCTGTCAGACAGATTGGATTTAATAAAACATGCATGCATTGATGGACTGTGTGTGACAGTTCAACTTGCTAATGTATCAGATGTTAATGTTGACGTGTCAATCTCCAGGCTGATAAATTGCATTGCACAAAAGCCGTGTCTATTCAGTGTTCAGAATGTTGAAAGGAAATAAAGGAAAGGAATAAATGTGCTTTGGATATTTTCAGACTTTTCCAACACCCTTGAATTATTACTGGATATTGGATTGATTGAGTTGAGCTTTATTGGCCTTGTCACACTATAAACTAGGTGCAACACAATTCTGTATTTGGTATTGACGCTTAAACAAATATTTTATCATGTATTAATGCTTGTGTGTATTTGTGATGAGTAATTAACAATCTCCATATCGTTTACCCGCAAAAGGCAGATCTCCATAAAACCTTGTTTTTTTTTTTATGCTGTTGCTCCTAATATGTTATATTACTTCATCTGAACGGGTACAACAGCTGCTTATGCTCTTTTTTGTTTACCCAGAAAGTAATACTTCACACCACAATCCCTGAAAGCATTCTCTTGTCATTTATAACGTATATACCAGTGCCAGTACAAACACAGAAGTGAACGAAATCCCTAACCAAATTAGAAGCCATAAATCTTAATGATCAGGATTTAGAATCCATGGAAAGTCCCTGAGCTGATGAAAATCCTCCAGGTCAGCTTTCTTTGCTAAAAGCAAGTTGGCTCCCGGAATAATTTCCATCTTGTAACTCCATTATCATGTAATATGCATTTGGCTCCACAGTGTCTTCCTGCACGGAAGCATAAGGTGATGCTCTGCCCAGCCATCCTGACTTGCAAAACAGAGAGGCATTAGCGTGACTCAAGCCCTGCTCTGGCCTGTGCACATTTCCCTTCATCCTTCCACTGAGACCCAGTTTTGTGTTTCCACCCTGTCTCTCTTGTCCTTTCAGCATGTCATCTTTTGCCAATTGTAAGGCACAGAGCCAGCGTCTATGCTGATCTGGTTGTTGTGCTCTGTGTTTGCATATTAATATTCTCTGTGGTTGTGCAGAAGTCAAACAGAAACAGTAAAGCAGGTTGGCAATGCAGTCAAAAGCCAACTCTCCGGATGTGAGAGTGATATTATGAAGGAGGCTCCTGAAAAAAACCTGTACATAAAGAGCAAATTTGAAATTTATCAAAAGCATTTAGATCAGTTTCTGCCACAAATTGTTATGTACATTTTTTTTGGACAAACTACACTTTAAAAAAGTGATGGGGTCACACTTTTCAAGCCTATATCCAATATTAATCCTACTGTGCTGTACTGTTACCCATAAAAACAAATTGACTTCTGACCCTTAATTCTTAATTCTAATCCGCAACGCCACATCAGAGCAAAATGCACCAACATTCACAAAAGCCATCTTATTCATGAATGACAAACCATCCATATTTGTCACATCAGTGAATATGTCAAGCAAAGTGTCTAACACCGCCCTTACCGTGATACCATGAACAGTGTTAAAATCACTGTAATGCATGCCTTTGTGTGGCTTGGATCTGTTATGAAATAAAAGGTAAAAATCTAGTGAACTGGATAAAATCCAGTGTTCAATGAATTGTTGTCAAATATTTGCACTAAACCATTCTTCTGCCACGCAATATATACCGGTAACAGTAAGATTTGCTTGCTAAGCAACATAACTGGCAAATATTTGTGTATTTTGTTGACAAAACATGACGTTGTGCGTTAATACAGAATTCAAATATTCGGATACACGCACATATATTCACCGCTCAGTTTATTAGGAACACTTGTACACCTGCACATTCACACGGTTATCTAATCAGCCAATCATGTGGCAGCAGCAAAAAAATGCAGGAAGAAAACATGCAGATGCTCATGGTGTAGTTGTTGGGACCAGATGGGCTGGTTTGAGTATTTCAGAAACTGCTGATCAGGGTTGGAAATTTAAATGAATTTTCTTGATTGACAGTTGCTAATGTTAATGAATAATTCATCAGTTATTCATTACACACGATCCCCCGACACACACACACGCATACTCGATATTGACATCAAAAGCCAAATATGATTTGACCAAGCTTCTTGGACTGTTTAGCATGCTAACAGCAAACTGTCTGAAAAACCTTTACAAAACATGTGCCCTAAACTCCACAGTGTGCACATATTCACAATAATATCCCAAAATTAGACAGCTATTTTTCAGGAAAGGGTTTCAGTACCTTTATAGTTTAGCAATGATTATCAAAGTGTGACATTATTCCTCCGGACTTTTCCTCTTCTTGCACTTCATCGCTGCGCTTTCAGAAACCACGTGAGATTTGTATGCTATCATTGTAGGCCCATAGACAGTAATATACAAGTATATAAAATGTACAGGATTTAAAATGTATTTATTTAGTTTGGACCTCTTGATCAACTAAATTCTTATAGGCCAGTAATTGATTGTTGATTAATTGTGAACAACCCTACTGCTTTTCTCATGGGAATTTTCTCCCGGGAACGTTCTCAGTAGTTCACACTGAATGATGTGTAAAAAAAAAACCACTGAGAGTGAATTTTGTGGGTGGTCGCCATTAAAAATGGTCTTTTAAGTTTCTCCATAGCTGTGTATATACAAATCATCCAAAACATTAAAACCACTCGCCTAATATGTTGTAGGTTCCCTTTATGCCAAGAAAACAGCTCTGACCCATCAAGTCATAGATTCTAGAAGATGGTGTGCTGTTCTATCTAGCACCATTACGTTTGCAGCAGATGCAGTTAGCAGAGGTGGGGCCTCCATGGATCGGACTGGTTTGTCCAGCACATCCTACAGCTCCTCAACAAGATTGAACTCTTTGGAATTGGGAGGCCAAGTCAACACCTTGAACACTTTGTCATGTTCTCAAACCATTCCTATTCAGTTTTTACAGTGTGGCATGGAGTATTATCCTGCTGAAGGAGGCCACTGATATTAGGGAATACCGTTGCAATGAAGGGGTGTACTTGGTCTGCATCAATGTTTAGGTAGGTGGTATGTGTCAAAGTAACATCCACGGAAATCCCAGGACCAGGTTTCCCAGCAGAAAATTAACCAGAGCATCACACTGGCAACCTTCTTCCATTGATCCATGGTCTAGTTGCGAAGCTCACATGCCCATCGCATGCTCTTTCGATGGTGGACAATAGTCAGCAGTCCTCACTGCTAATACACTGAAACTGCTATGCGCACATTTGCAAAAACACTGTTTTTCATCACCATGTTTACAACTCATCTGTTTGTCTGCCTTCATGTCTGCACTATTACGTGCACTATTTGTACATTTGCACAACACTGTTTTTCATCCTCATGTTTGCACTACATCAGTTTGTATGACTTTCATGTCTGCACTATTAGCCCATTGTACACTGTGCCTAATGTATATTGTATGTTGTACTCTTCATGTTTGCACGAATGTTGGTTTTGCCCTCATGTTCTGCACGTTATGTTGTATTACACTGTCTACCGTTTCTGCACTGTCCTTTGTACCTGGAAGATCACTTTGGCATAAGAATTTCATTGTATTCTCTGAATGCATATGACAATAAAAACTTGAAACTTGAAACTTGAGGTAAGCGATGCGCACTCACATAGCCGTCAACATGGTGTAAAAGAAAATGTGATTCATCAGACCAGGCCACCTTCTTCTATTGCCCCATGGTCTAATTCTGATGCTCACATGCCCATTGTAGGCAATGAGCAGGGGTCAGCATGAGCACTCTGACCGGTCTGTGGCTACGCAGCTCCATACACAGCAAGCTGTGATGCACTGTGTTCTAACACTTTATTATCATAGCCAGCATTGCCCTTTTTTGGCAATTTCACCTATCGTAGCTCTTCTGTGGGATCAGACCGGATGAGTGAACCTTTGCTCCCCACGGGCATCAGTGAGCCTTGGGCACCCATGACCTTGTCACCAGTTCACCGGTTGTCCTTCCTTGGACCACTTTTGGTAGGTACTAACCACTGCTTACCAGGAACACCCCTTTTTGCCATTTTGGAGATGCTCTGACCCAGTCATCTAGCCATAACAATTTGGCACTTGTCAAAGTTGCTCAGGTCCTTACACTTGCCCATTTTTCCTGCTTCCAAGACAGGAACTGCGAGAACTGACTGTTGCATAATATCATAATATGGCACTCCTTGACAGGCGCCATTGTAACAAGATAATCAATCACCTGTTTTAATATTCTTCATGACATGGATTCCAGAAGATGTTGGAAACATTCCTTTGAGATTCTGGTCCATGTTGACATGATTGCATCATGCAATTCCTGCAGATTTTTCAGGTGCACTTTGTAGGACACTGAAAAACATTCAACTCGTTGTCATATCCATGAAACCAGTTTTTTTCCCAGAAAGGCAAGGCTAGAGTGACAAGAAAGGTAGACAAGAAAAACAAGAAAGACAACAAAACGGAAAAAAGGAAGACAAGAAAACAGAAGACAACAAAACAGGAAAGAGAAAAGGAAGAGACTATGAATTTATTTAAGCCTTTATGGTAGTTTGCATACTTTGAGCCGTGTATTCACAGGCAGGTCCTGGTTTGAGATGTTGCATTTTCGGCTTAATAAATGTTCGAGTTAGTACTTTTCTATGGAGTCCCTCAACTGATTTTTTTCGGATTGTGAGTTTTCATGGCTCAGCAAGGAGATGAGTGATAAGCATGTGTCCACTCCGCAAGGCAACCCGGTATGGCCACCCCACCATTCCCCATCTGCCGGCCAAGCAGGTAGATGCCGACACAGACACGGCAACCACCAATAAGCACGCACCCCTGACCATAACCACCTTTTGTTTTCAGGTGACACGCAGTGTGCAGGGCACGATCAGTGCTCCGAGCATTGGCAACCTCCTCCAGAAGCATTTTTACTGTGGGTAGGCGGTTATGCTGTGCTGCTCGGTGATAAACACAGCCTGCACCTATTGAGCAAAGGTGTTCCATTGGATTCTGAGGGGAAGGACACTGAAGAACATTGAACTCATTGTCAATGACTCATGTCCATGAAACCACATTGTTTTGGCTTTTGCTCTGTGACATGGTGCATTATCATGTTGGAAGTAACCATTAAAAGATGGGTAAATTGTGGTCATGAAGGGATGCACATGGTCAGCAACAATAGTCAAAGAGGCTGTGGCACTCAAGCGATGATTGATTGTCCCAAAAGTGTGTAAAGAAAATATTCCCCACACCATTACATCACCTCCACCAGCCTGGACTCTTGACAAAAGTTAAGTTGGATCCATGGATTCATGCTGTTAGTGACAAATTCTGAATGTATCATCTGTGTGCCTCAGCAGAAACTGAGCTTCACCAGACCAGGCTGTGTACTACCCATTGAGCTAGCTCAGCTTACATTAGCATGCTTATGACAAGCTTGTGATGCATGGATCATGTGCACATGGCCCATGTCACTTCTTTCTATCATATTTTGAAAGTTTAGGTTAAGTCTAGTGTTCAAACAAAGTCACTGTAGTAAAAAAAAAATGGCAGCATCCATTCTGATATGGACAAGAAGAGTGTGGAGCTTCTCAGGTTTGATGTTAAAAAGATGTTTTATTATATTGGCAAAGCCTTCTGTTAAGCCTGCATTGCTAAATCATCAAAACTGGGCTTATAAAACTTTGTAAGGTGGTAATGGTTCATGATGATGTTTTAAAATGTTGAGAGTATTTTAAATAATTGTCTACCTTGTGGTCTGAAGTGCATTCTGACATGCTATTCTGCTAATCATAGTTGTAAAGACTGGATAGCTGAGTGATACCAGTCAGGCCATTCTCCTCTCACCTCTCTCATAAACAAGGCACTGTAGAACTGATGTTCACGTGTATGTTTTTTTGGTTTTTTTGCACCATTCTGTGTAAACTACACAGACTATTGAGTGTGAAAATGCCAGGAGATCAGCACTTTCTGAAATATTTGAACCAGCTCATCTGGCACCAACAATGATGGCACAGTTCTTGAGATCCTGCCAGCCACGAACATTCTGCTGCTGCTACATGAGTGGCTGATTGGGTCACTGCATGAATGATCAGGTGTACAGATGTTCCTAAAGTGGCCAGTGAGTGTATACAGTTTATAATTTTACTGAAGTATGACTATTGCTTACTTTATGCAATACTTATGAGGTGTTATTGAATTAGGTGGTAATTGTATGAACCACTTCAGCTGTTGAGCAAATAGTGTCTTTGTATGTAACGTCTAAATTTCTTTGTGGCTGTCAAGGCATTGTACTGCAATACCCTGACCTACTAAGCGGTACGGGAAGCACATATCTGCCACATTTATGTGCTACTTTCATCTCAGTACAGTGTGTGCAAGCAGTTCACTGTAGACTGTGAGCCAGGCTGCAGAATGTAGACTATATTTGATTACAAGCCAGTACCTTTGACACAGAGTAATGCTCAGTGATCTTGTCTGCCTTAAAGGGTCATTTGCACATCATTGCCAGGAAGTGGCTGCTCTTGGGTCAGGCTTGGCATAGCACCACTGAGTCAGAAACAGTCCTACCCTTTTGGAGGAGGGGTGCATTAACTAGTCACAGTTGCAAGCCATTCATAGGGAACCTAGTAAATTCCACAGTGAAATGATACCAGATTTAGGCAAAATGTCTTAAAGTCTTAATGTGTCTGGAACATAGACCAGATAGAAAGAGAAATAATATAACGCTTGAAAAATAAAGTAGAACGCATGCAAAGAGTGCACGCAAGTTGGTTTAACAAAGGAAATTAAACCAAAAAAAGTGTTAAAGGTTGACCACACTCAGATTTCTACAGAAGTATAGTTGGCTCGTGTTTGTGTTGCTATCTGCTACTGCATTGTTTCAGTTGGTTGATAAAAATAGGTGCGGGCTATGTTTAATTGAATAACCAATTACCGCTGTTTTAATAGACAAAAAAAAACAGTAATGCATGTTCTCTGGTATTTCTTACACAAAGCTAATTACCCTATGCATGTACCAGACATTACCTCATTCTTATTTATACTATTATCTTTACAAGTAGAAGGAAATATCTACACTTATCCATCATCTTTATCGAAAGGAAGAATAAAACTGTTTACTGGTTATAGGTTACAGCCTAGATGAATTACTGGTGTTATTAAGAACACAGAGTTCTCATGAAATAACTCTTTTATGTAGAGTGTAAACAGTATGATTTCTCAGGTGAAAGTCAGGTTTTGAAGTATCAGTGACTTTCCATATCTGCTGAATCGACTCAATTAAAAAAATAATAAAAGTGCTCGTCTGTGTTTAATAAAGCAGAACAGGAAAAACAAGAGGAACAAGAACGCAAGAGTACCGATTGCCATCTTGTATCGGGAACAGATATCTCTTACACGATCACGAGCACATTTAACAGTTCCCTCCTGTCTAACTGGTATCACTTAACAGGTTTATAGGTTTATATATTTTACCACAATAATGTCTCTGCCATTATTCTTAACCCAGGAAACTTCCTGGACATCAACAGATTCAGAATTACATTCTCCATTCTCATGAATGCATAAATGTCCTATTAGCCTTGATGTAGTTACTGAATAATATGCTTTAAGATGAATAATAAACCAGGACTTCAGTGGGTTGGTATAACATTAAGCAGTGTCTCACAAAAAGGAGTGTTGTTATAGTCAATATCATGCAGGGATGTTGCAATGCTATGTGTAGTAAGGTCTCAGTGTAACAAACTATTACTAAAATTGGAACTGTATTTAGTGAACACAGACAAGTTGAGTGATACAAACACTGAATGTCCCAGTGCTGTTATTACTAAATACCAGCGCCTCTTGTCAAATCAGATTAATGGATTAACTGTTGTATAATGTCAGGTAAATAGCACCACTGATCAAAATTAAACTATTTTACAAAAATATAGAAAAACATCTACATGCCTTGCTATTATGTGTGAATATACAGTACACAGTACTGTGCAAAGTCAGAGACCTGCCTTTTAAGCAAATTACCAATCAGTATAAACTGTTAATTATTTGGTGACAAACAACAGTGAGGGCAAATTATACACTACATTCATTCTATTTTCAGTGTAACATCCATGCGTTAATTCCTTATGCAGGCTAATATTAATGTTCAATATTACAAATAAAATATTTACAGATTTCATACTGTTTTTACTGTTGGATAACTTGAATAATTTATGAACAACAAGAATAATTCACAATAATGATGGGAAAATGTATTCAACAGTAAGAACATTATGAAATCTCTAGATATTTTATTTGTAATACTGAACTGTATTATTGACCCGCTTAAAGACGTACTGCATGGCTGTTTAACTGAAAATGCAATTAATGTACTGTACAGTTTATCATTATTAGTATTAGCCACCAAGCAATGAACAATAAGTACTGAATTTTCATTTGATTAAAAACAAAAGAGTATTGCACATGTCCAAATTGTTCCTTTATGATAACCCTTGCGATTTGTGATTGTGCAAAGCAGATATTTTTACATCCTCTTTTTTTTTTTATCTAGGTATGTCCCAATAGCCGTATTGTGATATCCGAGACTGCTCTTCCCCATTATCCGTTTAGAAGAGCTAAGTATAGACATGTCAGCCTGTTTTTTTATACTGCCTAGCCAGAACTGGGCACTGTACCAGCTAACATCATTACTGTACTGGCCTCATGCATCCTTGTTCAATTTATTTTAATATCAACCCTAGTTTTTAACTGAGCAAATCCAATTCAACAGTCTATATTACTTTTTCGTGGCCAGGCGTCGATTGACGTCATGCGCTTCATCGTGCCAGCAATGTATCATCGAATTAAAGGCACAGAGGTCGTGAATAATGTAACAAGCAGCTGGAATACTGTGGTGTCTGCATGCATAGATGATACAGCATTTAAAGAATACAGTTTAAAACCAGAATGAGGAGATTAATTTTACATGAGACTGTGGGACCAAAGTGTTATTGATTGATAGCTTTTTTTCTACACTTTTAAGATGGATTCCTCCACCACATTGTTCCATCTGTAACCAAAGCATGGTGTTGTTTCTTGGAACAGTGTATCAATGTTGGGTTTCTGTGTGTAATTTAATATTCTGTGGAGCGAGCAGAATTCACTGTGCAGGAACGTCTCAGAGATAGGCCATCTACCTCAACTGAATAGCAGCTCCACCCACAAAACTATTTCTCTGCCTCTTTGATCACTCTTTAAGAGCACTTTGCATGTTTAAGTAATTTGCACCATGGCCAAAAAGCACATTCTAGAGATTGCATTACTTAAGTAAAAAGTTATTGATTAAAATAATCTGAAAAGCTTCAAAACATTTTGTGCTGACTACTGTAAAATTCAAACTTAGAGCTTTTAACCGCACATTCATGCTTACTCTTTTGCTCTAATTCACACATTTAATGAAAATCTTCAAGTTATTGCATTTAACTGTCATGTATTGTTTGTTCTTGATCTGTTCCAATAGTTCCAATACTATCATTGATTTTTCCGATTATCAAAAACATTTGACTCCATTTCTATAATTTAATGAACCACACATGCACACACATGCTGCCTGATTAAAAGATTGTGGAGATGGAGATGAATTGAAATGAATTAAATGTCATTTTGCAATGCAAATGCAAAGGTGGTGCGGTGGTTAGCACTGTCGCCTCACAGCAAGAAGGTCCTGGGTTCGATCCCCGGGTCACCCAGGGTGC
>JAQQZR010000003.1:8009388-8028095 GCA_030068235.1 Notoglanidium macrostoma
GGGTGACCCGGGGATCGAACCCAGGACCTTCTTGCTGTGAGGCGACAGTGCTAACCACCGCACCACCGTGCCGCCTCTTACAAAATCAACAAGCTTATCATATTCATAATTCATTCTATTGTCAGTCTTGTACCAGTGGGTAGCAAAATTATTTCAGCTCCTTAGTCCCCAGCTCAATCATGAGTTTGGTTTACTTCCCAGCCTCTTGTGTATTTGCTACAATAAAGATAGATTCGCCCTGTGATGAACTGCCGTCCCATCCGGGGTGAATTCTCCCACCTTGTGCCCAGTGTTCCGGCTCCTAATCCACCAGAACCGTGACCAGGAATAATCAGTTATTGAGGCTGAATGAACGAATGTGTTGAAAAAGCCAAGCCATGCCGTGTTGTGTTCACCATTCACAATTGAAAATTTGAGATTAAAAAGTGCCCCACCAAGTTGGGTAATCTGGGGAGGTAATGAATTAGGGCTGTACTGCATGGATATTTTTTTTTAAAATCAAAAACGTGTGACTCATGATGGCCATATGTGATGTGATGTGTATCCGACTGGATGTGTTACAGGACCAGAAAATAAAAGTTAGAGTCCACAACAGGCAGCAAAAATACCAACAATTCTTAAAGGAAATAAAGTTACTATTGTAAATAGTTCACAATAAAAACCTCAGCATCATCCTTACGGATTGTCACTTTTGAGAATTCTTTTTTTTTTTTTTATATATACCCCCTCCAATATGCCTTTGGCTCAACAATAAATAGCCTATTAGGGTATACCATACATATTGTCAGATTTGGCTCCACATATACAAGTCGACAGTGTAAGATTCCCTCACACCAGAGTACGTGCTGTTCATTTACCACTACTCAATAACGAATAGCACATCTTAAAAATGGAAACAATCAGAGACACTGCGTGCTGATACCAAGCAGGAGAAAAGAGACAGTGAAAACATGAATGCAAGCATAAAGTATACATTTATTTTTATTGTAAAACATTTATATATATTGTGCATATTATTCATACACTTTTCACATGTTGAATCCTTGATCCTCTATCATTTGTACATCTGACCAAAACCCATTAAAAGGACCGCTCTGAGTGGAACAATATAATTCTGCATCGCCCACAGTAAGATCACTGGAATAATAATGACCCCCCCAAAAGCCAACATTACTTAGTAGAAGTGAAACTAAATCATCTTTGTCCTGCTCTAATGGACCCTGGTTGGTTTTTTTTTTCCGTTTTGTTTTTTTAAGTCATACTGCAAGCAAAGCGCAGATGAGATTTAGAGACTGAACAAGAAGCTCTGACGAACCCACAAAAGCAAGAGACAAACGACTAGTTAAAGAAGTGGCAACATCTCTATCTGTAAATGAACATTATTTGTTTTTTTAAAACACCAAAATGCAAATATAAGAGGGTGTGTACATATTCATCAGTTTTATATATGTTCTAACTGAGTAAAGGTTGTTCTGAGAGAAGACTGCGGCTTAAGAGTATATGGCACATCTCAAAACCGTGATTAAAACAAACACACAGATCATGCTATTACAACAACAGGCGATGCAAAGTTCACCAGACAAGCACGGTGGGAAACGATACATTAATAAAGCTCAACACTGATCAATAGCATTGATGACTAATCTCAACGTTTTCAGTCACACCCTTTACATTAGTCAACCCATATTCAGTTCTTTAGTCCATATCCTTTATACATCAGTGCCTGTGTAAAGTTGAGCCAGCACACAACAGCCCATTACAATAAAGACAAACCTAGCGGTCAATTCCAGCTGCTGGCCAACGGGAAAATTCAGCTCAGTAGCCATCAAACGTCAGTGATACATAATTTGAAGATGTTTAAGTACACATTATGATGTATAATACAGTGTCTGTGTATAAACATCCAGTTGTGCTACCATTCAATTTTTAGACTGGAACAGAGCAGCAGAGTTAGAGTTGAAGCATGAGTTCACCACAAAGGGCACATGCAAGAGTTCTCGAATTGAATGCAGCATTTTGACCCTTGATAATAATTACCACATTTAATTCAGTTATTTTATTCATTTTTTGAAGAGAAAATGTTCACCACATCCTACAAATGTATATGTCATTTTATTTTATTTTTTTTTGACCTCGAGTGCCACGGTCTTCGAATTGTGGCAGATATAAAGACGTCTGCTCCAAAATGGCTCATGCGGCTTGGTCCACTCACATCTCGGCACATGGGACTACTCTGCAATTTTTCTCAATTTACACTTTAGTTCTATTTCGGTTGGTGTCTTGCGAAATTTGAAATTCTTAGTTTCCACTGAAGTAAACGTCTGATCGTTTAATTTCTAAAGACAGTGATCTTAGTAGGACAAGCAATGTAAAAGAGAGACAGAATGGAAAACATCTTTCACTTTGCAGTCATCATTTGCACAAACTCTGAAAGAAACAGAGAAATGCAACAGATTAGCAGAGATCGGTTAAGAATTTCCACAGATAAAAACCATGTTATATGATGGGGGTTCGTACATCTCGGACAAAAATGTATTTTACAAGTACGAGTACGCAGATAAGCAGATTTGTTTCCCAGTATAACGCATATATAAACATTTACAGTTGTGCTTGAAAGTTTGTGGACCCTTTAGAATTTTCTATATTTCTGCACAAATATGAAATCTCCTTTGTTCGTACCATGATACACCTCCACAAACACGTGTTGTGAAGAGCAGACTTTGATAGATCCCTGTTCTTTAAATAAAACAGCGTGCCCACTCACACCTGATCGGCATCCCATTGATTGAAAACACCTGACTCTAATTTCACCTTCAAACTAAGTGCTAATCCTAGAGGTTCACATACTTTCACTCACAAACATGTAATATTCGATCATTTTCCTCAATAAATAAATGACCAAGTATAATACTTTCGTCTCGTTTGTTGGACTGGGTTCTCTTTGTCTACTTTTAGGACTTGTGTGAAGATCTGATGTTTTAGGTCATATCTATGCAGAAATATATAGAAAATTCTAAACATTCAAGCACAGCTGTAGAGCATACATACATTTCACATGGATTTAATGAAAATGAATTCAATCCGTGTTAAACAAATACAACTTTGGGAATCATTAAGTCACAGAGCAGCTGGAACCTAACGTAACGCAAGATTGGTTCACTGGGAGGTCGACAGGTACAGCTGACCTGGCTGAAGGTTTGTTCATTCGAGAAAGCAGATCTGCTGAGGGAGGAAAGCCCTGTGTGCACATGAACGCAAGCGCCTGGAGGCAATCTTTTGTACATGAGAAAGACTCTGTGGCTTAGTTGCTAAATACTGCGCAATGTAGTAATAATCAGCGGTACAGAAGAAAAAGCATAGAGTTGATAAGGAGTAGTGTTGGGTGAGGGCATCATGGAGAACCGTAATCGGCAATGTGAGATTTGACATGGGTGAAGCGGTCCACCTGACCTTGCCAAACCTTTCCCAAACTTGAGCTACTACCACACTGCTTCTCAGCTAGTAAGGGAAGCGTCTGCTGCATCATAGAGACATCAGAATTCTCTCTCTGATAGGGTGCCACTTTTTTTGTTAGAAAAGTCTTGTGTCCAGCAACTAGAGCCTGTATTTCAGTCACTGAGCCACTTTTCTGTTTGCATGGTTGGTAGTCCAGCCACTGCTGACAAGCTTGTGGCTCCAGTAAGCCTAAGCGAGTTATCACAACGGCTGCCAACGTTATTAACTCATCATCCTCTTCATCATCATCATCATCATGATGTCAGCCAAATGCTCAAATCTCAATTCTAGATTCAGTGTTCAGGAGCTCATTGCTGAATTCAGCATGACCGAGGAAGAAATATAAAGATGTACAACAGTGGTGTTTACTCATATACTGTATCGTACGCGACAACACGACTCGGCATGCGCGCACATGTACGCATGAAGCCGTCAAGGTGATTCTCGGCATCCGTATGATGAGACGCGAGTCTGCTACTACACCGCGGCACAAGTGTAGCATGGTTGACATTACAGACGTCGAGTTGACGCATACTATTTCGTTTCCCGTCAGAAAGAGAGTGCTGCGATTCATAGCCAAACTAATCTTGCTGTTAAATTATTAGGCTCATAATGAAATAATGCCTATGTCTGGACAGAGAAAGACAAGGAAATTGACTGCAATCACTACTATGAAAACCTTTTCATATGCCTAACAACTGATGTTCTCTGTAAGCAAAAAAAAAAAAAAAAAAGCTTAGTGCAGTCCTGCATGAGACTCTGAATCTCTGTCTGCTCACCTTCGTAATTCACTTGCCCATCACCATCAATGTCAGCCTCTCGAATCATCTCATCCACTTCCTCGTCGGTCAGCTTCTCGCCAAGGTTAGTCATGACATGACGCAGTTCGGCTGCACTGATGTAGCCATTTCCGTCCTAGGAGGCATGGGGGGGGCAGAAGAGAAATCAGAACGACTGTAATTATAACTACGACCAGATAAACACGTTCATGACTTAAACAAAGGTGAAAAGACAGATCTCAACTTGCTCGCTAATATACCTCTCAAATATCATCAGGAACGCACTTAATGTTGAGAGATGCTGATTTTATATCATGTAAAGTCAAGTACAATAAGCTATTTATAGGTTAATGAGCTAAACTAGGCATTACCTGTAGGCTTCTAGCCCATGTTACGTACTCACCTTATCAAAGACTCTGAAGGCTTCTCGGATCTCCTCTTCACTGTCCGTATCCTTCATCTTCCTGGCCATCATGGTCAGAAACTCAGGAAAATCTATTGTTCCATTGCCTAAGGAAATACCATACTTTGTTGACATCACTAATGCAAATCTAAATTAGAAACGAGAAATTTCAGTATAAAGCGGACAGACATCAGTTCGGAGTTGTTGTACTGCAGTCTCACCATCAGCATCGACCTCATTGATCATGTCCTGCAGCTCAGCCTCTGTGGGGTTCTGGCCAAGAGAACGCATCACAGTTCCCAACTCTTTAGTGGTGATCGTGCCATCGCCATCTTTGTCGAAGAGGGAAAACGCCTCCTTGAACTCTGGTGGGTTAGATCAAGTCTTTAGTTCCAGTACCAACAAACACAGAACTTTAATTATGGTAACGTGCCATCAAAGGTCATGAAAGAAAAAATATTACTTTCCAAGTGAACGTAAGTGGAAAAAAAAAAAAAGGAGTCTATGAGAGGCGTAAAGCTTATTGTTTCCTCATTTTATTCCCCATCAAGGCTTTTTACGTCAAACAGAATGTGACTAAAGCTGACCGACAACATTTAGAATTGTGGTTAAAACATGTCTGAAACCCTAAAACTTGTGTAAAGTAGTGTGTGAAGTCATTTATTATTCTGTGTAGTTTTTCCCAATATTCCAGTCTTGGGAATAGTGAGTAGGGGATCGTTATGGATGCTGCAAAAGGGATTTCACGTGTGTGCAGCTTTATATTTGTACACCAGGGAAACAGTACAGGCAAAAACAGAGTTTCTAGGAACTGAGAGCGAATGAAAAGTAATACAAAATGGTTTTTTTTTTTGTTTTTTTTTTTTTTACGAATAAGAGCTTATTAAAATATTGCTTGCAGTGTCAGGTTTGGCACGCATTCTTCGAGAGAAAATCTATTTAAAATGAGAATGAGATTCCTTCTGTTAGAACAAAGTGAAAAAAGCCCAGTTTCCCATGCTGGTTGCATGCAATTGTACGCAAGTATTATTATGAAGGATGTTAGTAATTCCGATGGATTACACTGTACTTAATGTTCCCGTGTGTGTTCAGGGAGAACCGACGACGTTTAAGCAAAGCAACAATGTTAGCCATGTGACGGCATCAAAACTCAGAGTCTGCTCACCTGCAATCTGTTCCTCAGTCAGCTGATCTGCCTGTAGCAATGACAAAATGATAACGCGGGGTCATTAACTGACTCCAGTTGTGCCGAACTACCACACATATACAACTTAGAGAGTAATGAAGGACATGTATAAATTCTCTCCAGCCTGAAATAGCCACTCTGGGTATAATTAGAGAGTGGCACTAAGAGGGTCACCAATGTAGCACACACAAAATTATAGCACTTCTCTATAACAGTTCATTAATCTCATGCTAAAACTGGGTAGCTTCATGCTGCGCTTTACTTAGTTACACACTTCTACGTTTCAGCCCAAAGCAACGTCGGACATTTTTTCATCATCTAGACACCACTGGCGGTGTCTTTTTAGTGTTCCAAAAGAACGGACTTGTGTTTTTGTTGGTGTGCAAATAAACAGCAAATAAAGGGTAGCTGGAATAACCGACATTGCACCAGAAACTAAATCATACCATCACCAACTAGCTAGGACTGAACACATGACAAATCCAAATTTACAACTGAGCAAGCACTTGCAGTATCTAAGCTATGAAGATCTAAGCAATGTAGCTTAGAAAATGAAAGTGGACGTTCACTGGGAATGTGAAGCTACAGCAAGGGTTAGTAGGTAAATAGGAAATCTTTACAACAGTTTGTTCTTTGCCTTAAACAAGCCAGATGTTGATCAAACACCTTAGACAGTATTTTTAATGATGGAAGTCCTGCAGGTCTCAGACTCGCATTCCAACATGTGTGTGTTGCAGATGTAGGCCGTGAACTCGAACGTACCCTGCAGCATGGAATCATCAACAAGCTCACAATTAGCTTTGGATCAGTTCATTTTGCATCCAGATGAACATGGGTAGCCAGTTTCAAACCAGTGGCAGCTAAAAGTCACCGAGTAAAACTCAGCACACCTGTCTCGCATGCCACAAACAGTGTCGTATCAGATGATGGTGCTCTTCCACACACGGCATTCGATCTGCATGCAGTGAACCGACCCAACATTTGTTGCATCCAAGTTATGAAGATCTACGCAATGGAACAATACTCCAATAGTCTTCCTGTATATATAGCTATAAAATGTTTATTGTGAACGCCTAGCCTGTAGACAACTAGACACTTGCTCTCAATGCACAAGACATGTGAGGCACAGGCAAATTCTTATCGAATTTGAGATATTTGCAGAGCACAAAATTCCTTATTAATTCCCACCATTATGAAACTTTAAGTAAGAAATAACGTGACCAATCCTCATCTTAGGTCCTGATAACTTTCACAGACAAATTTAATTTAAAGCAAGCCCCAGACCACCATGTTTAGGGAGAAAGCTAGTCGGATACAAATTCTGATTTGCACCTGCCCCGTTAACTGACAACACACATTTTGCACATGATCATGCTCTGATTTGATCCTGTATGTGATGCACTACATGGCCAAAATGTGGACACCTGCCCATCACACCCATTCCACCGCATGACCATTAACACAGACCTGGTCCCTTCTTCGCCATTATACAAACCTCCATTCTTCCAGGAAGGCTTTCCAGTGGATTTTGGACCATGTCTGTGTGCAGATTTGTGCTCATTCTGCCATAAGGGTATTAGTGAGGTCAGGCACTGGTGTCAGATGAGGAGGTGTGCAGTCGGTGTTCCAGTTCAGCCCAAAGGAGATCTGCAATGTTGAGCCATTCGAGTTCTTCTACTCTAGCCTTGGCAAACCATGTCTTCATGGAGCTGTCTATGTGCACGGGGCGCTGAAATGCTGGAACAGGTTAGGGCACTTTACTTCCAGTGAAGGGAAACTGCCTTTGTACGCTGTAAAGTTACATTGAAGAAAATTCCAACTTCCAACTTTGTGGCAACAGTTTGGGGAAGGCTTACATATAGGTGCGATGGTCAAGTGTCTACATACTTTTGGCCATACAGCAGACTTCCTTCTGAAACAGGAAGTCAGAGTGACAGCATGTTTAATTGCTTGACTCATTCCTCAACAACCTAAAGCATTTGTGATACACCACAGTTTAAAAGTAAACTTACTTGCCAGTGAACTGGCTAAATACAAAGAACAACTAAGAGTTAACTAGTAAAAACCCCATTTTTTTTTTTTTTTTTTTTTTTTTAATTGGGGATGATTTCTTACTTTACCCAACAGGGATGTTATACTAGACGACAAGATGTCATGTGGTTTTGAAATTATACCGTACAGGTTGGATCAGGGGCTGATCCTCAGCAACAGAGCTGCCGGGTCATCAGCAGGAGGGATCCGAAACATCTGAATGGGAAGTGAAACGATATCGCGTACTCTTACTGATGGAGATGCCCAGATGGCGCATAAAGACAATAAAAAAGACTGTTTTGATCAGTCTGATACTGAACAGCCCCAAAAAGAACCTGTAACATAACCACCAACTTATACAAATCCCATCCTGCTCACAGTGAATAAACTCCAGCCTCATTTTTCCTCAAGCAAGGGACGGATAGCAGTGTGCCCGAAGAAAATAAGAAAAAATAAAAGCTAAAAGCGCACCATCGAAGCATATTTGCTGCTCCTGTAGAGCAATACATGGGACATTCTAGACGGCACTTACTTGGACAGACACACGTACAGGATGACTCAGCATAAAGATAAAAATAATCATCTATTTCGAAGACACTATTATATTGGTGGCCCGAACACTAAACACGTGCAAAAACAAAAATCTCTGAAACACCAATTTTGTTTTCAGCACTTTAAAAGCTAGACAGATGCTAAATATAATGCAATTATGTCTGGCCAGGTTTGATTGGACTGACTGACCAGAGAGTCCATTAGATAGTGAACATCTTGTTTAGGGGAACATTATTGCTAAAGTGAACTCAAATCCATTTTTAATGACTTAACTCGTGCATTGCCGAAGACTTCAGCCCTAAAAGGCAGCTGCTAAGTTTATTCCTCTACTGCAGATCCAGTGTCAGTGTGCTGCAGATGATTTGGTTCAATGCAGAGGGAAGGAGGAGGAGGAGGAGGAGGAGGGGGGAGGAAGAGCTGCCAGCTAGCTCCATTCACAGTTGTGTGCAGTTCCTAAAGCTATTATGAGTGCTGGGCAAAATTTTAAAAAATCACTTTAACCCAAAAAAACAAAAAATTTTTTTTAGCTTCTACTAACCTTTCTGGGAGTCATAACATCCTCTGTATAAGTGCAGGACTGTGAATGTTTTATGAATCATAACTGCGCCCAGAGACACTAGCCAGCGCGGTAGCTTAGCCCAAACCAGACTGGTGGAATTTTCTAGAAAGCTAGCATGCTAATGAAAAGTTAACCTCGTACGCTACTCGGCGCGCATGTCGTGAACAGGTCTGCTCCTTAAATTGAACTGCTAACCTGAAGAAGTTATTTTTGTACCACCTGTTATTAACCCGCCCACTCATTTTCTCCTCAAGTCAAGCAGCTTACAGCACGTAAAATTAGCTAGCTAACGTACTCATTAGCCAGCAACTGAATAATCATAAAGAAATGCAGGTATGAGCAGCAATATGTCTTTACAAAGCTGCACACTTTGTCTAGTGACCCAGACGGTCTAGTTTAGCTAGCTGGTTAACTAATATCCTGCTCAATAAGATGTCGTCTGTACTGGGAGTCCACAGCAGCCATATTCATATTCTGTGTGCGTAGCTAAGCAGCTCATCTCATGAACGCAGTACAATAATAAATAACACTCTACAAGTGGTGCATTTTTTTTTTTTTATAGCTGCAGTTCTGTCACTGTGCTGCTCCTGTTCGATTTGGTAGCTTTCTGTCGAGCCTGAATGATTACAAGTCCTTCATTAGTCTGAGAGCTTGCAGAGAAGCAGCATACCGGGTTTACTTACCATTCTGTTTTACAAAGGATCTGCAGGAAATCCGCAGGAAGCTGAGCCACGGGTTTCTCAGAATGAAATATGAACCGTTATCCGGTTAAGTATAATCAAAGCTCTCGGTAACCTTAACGTCTTGAAATCTTGGACCGGAAACCGGGGTGAAGCCGACTACTCCGCCGTCAAACCGCAAACCGGGAGGAGGAGGAGGAGGACGTGATCCGCCCTCTTTCACGCCGTATCCCTCCGCTGAATGACGTAATTCATTAGCGCAAGACACCTTTCAAGTTAATAATAATAGTAAAATAATAATAATAATAATAATCATAATTCGTAGTAGTAGTATTGTTGCAGGTTTTGACATCTTTGCATAATACCAGAAAAAAACAAGACCAAGCATCATTCATTCATTCATTCATCACTTTTTCCTGGTCTGGGTTGTTGTAGATGAGACAGCAGTGACAGTCTATTGCAGAGGACTACACACACACATACACACACACACACACTCAGACATTCATGCCTATGGGGAATTTAGCAAAACCAATCCACCGGTTGGGTTTTGGGAGGCAGAAGGAAACCGGAGGACCAGGAGGGAACCTGCAGGGACGCTGGGAGAGCATGCAAGAAAACACCACACAGACAGTAACGAAAGTTCAGAATCAAACTGTGGAGTCTGGCACTGTGAGCCTTTTTGCACAAATATAAACTTTGGATGTGATTATCTGTTTAATTTGAAATATCAGCTATATACACTTTATCTATAACTAAAAATTCAGTGAGAAAGAGAGAGAGAGAGAGAGCAAGAGAGAGAGAGAGAGAGAGAGAGAGAGAGAGCCTGCTTATACCACAGAAGGAAAATGTAACCTGAACCATAAGGATTTCTTGGTTGATTTCCATCTATTTATTAAGCAATTTAAATGTCTTAATCTATTTTTTTTTTTAATAAATTTACTTTTACAATTGCATATTATTTACTACAAATAAATATTGTAGGATTTCTGATGTCATACCAATAATGCTATAACTTTACTGTCATCAATAAAAGCATTGATATCAGTCTCCATTTACTAAGCACTTTACCATTTACAACTAACACGTGGATTTAAAACATAATCAACTGATACCTTAATCAGCTGTGGAGTTCTACTTGAATACATTTTTAATGGACAGATTACATTGGGAAAAAAAAAAACTATGGTATTTCATTCTAGAAAATGAGAGACTAAAGAGAGATCAAAGACTTAATGAAAGCATTTTGGCATTACATTTAAATACACAGAAACACTATAAAACATCTTAAGAACCAAAATACTCTGTCATCAAAAAAGGATGGTCATTTTTTGTGTCTACACTCCTTCTCATTCAGAATATTGATTATTATGACTGAAAAAAGGAAAATGAGGGAAACTGATTTAACTTTTTAAATTATGGCCAAGTCAATGAGAATCAAATCCCTCTACTGGCTAGAAAGAGGATCATGTATAAGATATACAATCTAGGTGATGACAAAAACTACAACAGTCCTCTTCAGTCAAAACGATGAGCCCAGATGATTTTGCCATATGTGTCCCGAAACTGTTCGGTTCTTGTTCTCATAGTTGAACGTCCTCAAATTGGAGTAGTAGCTGATTAGCTATTAAGGCTTGTCTCTTGCAGATAGTTTTTTAACATAGCTATGCCACCCATCACCTCAGGTAGACTATTATGTTGACAAAGTGGACAGCCACTGTTCACAGGAAGTGAATTTTCTGCCACATTATCCTTTGACACCTCGTGCTCACACATTTTTTTTTCTGTGACGTGCGTCTCACTCTGGCACACAGTCTGTAACTCAGAACCAGCACATCTGCATTCTCCTGTGCCGAGCTTTACCACGTGGCAGCTCCGATGTTGGCTGAAACAGCTGGCGGTGACTGGAAGCTGTCGAGGATAAGATTCTTCAACTTTAGGACACATAAAGCAAGAGCAGCAGATCTGAACAGACTGGTGTTTCTTTGAACCAGTCTCTGAACAGCAATTCAAACACAGCACCTTGCCCAAGATCCAGTTCAACATTGCTTTGATCATGATAGCAATGAGGTTTAGGACAGAATAGGTACAGCAGACACCAAAAAACATTACCAAGATGTTGGCGATCTGGTAAAACCAGCTTGCTTCATAACATTCCCGCTGTCCGCTCACCATGTCCCCGAAGCCCATAGTGCTGAAGGTCACGAAGCAGAAGTACATCGACTCCAAGTAGCTCCAACCTTCCACAGCCGAGTAGAGTCCTGATGCAGCGCATGCTACCAGAAAACAAACCACCAACAAAATCAGTGTTACGTGGTAAACAGAAGGCTTCCATCCCTCCTGCCCACTTGCTGTGCCACCTGGTTGTGTGTTGAGACGAGATGTAGTAGCCGTTTGCCTCCTGTTCCACAGTTTTTGTTCATGGCATCTACTCAACACATATGCTATAAGAGTGGTGACACGTTCCAGAAAAAGGTTGCACAAGAGGATAGCTGCTGCACATCCTATCAGCCCAAAGAAAATGAGGAAGATCTTGCCATCAGTGGTGGCTGGGGCTGACAGTCCATATCCTATAAATGTAAGTGAGGAAAAAGAGAACTTTATATTGACTCCATGTGATTAACAAGGTCAAATATAGAAAATTTACAAATATTGAAAATTTGATTGAACCCAGGACCCTCGAGATGTGACATGGCAATGTTACGCACTGCGCCACCATGCTGCTCCATCACACTCACAAAAATCACACAAAAATTTATTTCTTTAAACAAGAAATATAATAGCCCTGGTTCACAGCCTTATGATGAAAGATAAAACTAGAAGTTGGTGAAAGGAAAAAAACATGAAGCGGTATAACCAAAGATCACTGCTTTCCCAGCTTATCGTGTCAGCAATCTTGACTTGAGGAACCAATAAAAATTAGGCTAACATTAAAATAATAAAGGAGGGTAATTGGACTAACTACTGTTAAAGAAATTGTGGAATGACCTCGAAATGGTCAATTTACTTGAAATATATAAATATAATACATATATTTCATTTATTCACATAACAGTAATTTGCTTAGGAAAACTTTTTTTAATTTTTAAATAATAATAATTTTTTTTTTTTTAATAATAATAAAACTATTTTATTTTTATGCAATATACACATATATATTCTCATTTATTTCATTACAGAAAGGTCACATGATGCACAGGAATGATAGAAGACATTTGTCATTGCTAGGCATTAAAAGAGAAAGAATACTCTGCAGTTTCTTTGTTTTCATAGGCCCCCATCAATAAAATGAATAAATACATTTTACTTTTGTTTGATAAACTTGCCGATGGTGAATAAAACAGTTACCGCGAAGCACAAGGCTCCAGGAAAGTCCCAAAAGGTTCTCTGACCTTGCACCCAAACCCCAGCACTATTGGCATCCTCGTAGTCCTTCAGCAGCACATGTAGGTCCTCCAGGTTCACGCCATGCTCCTGCACAAAGTCAGCTTGCTTCTCACTCCATAGCTTGTGTGCTTCAAGCTCTGATGGTCTCTCCAAGGCAGAGAAGACAGCAGCTCCAAAAAACATGTAGAGGACTAGGACAAATCCCAGTAACACAATGCGGGCGATGTCTATATTAACCCTGGTGGACTGTGGTGTGTGCACAATCATTGCACAATTATAGATCAATTACAGATTCCAATATGAAAGATCAAAAACTGTGGAAATGATATTTCCTGTACTGCAGTCAGTTCTATCCTCAAATAATGGGTCTGTGTTAGTTATTTTCTCGGTCAGCACTATAGTGTGAATAAGTCACCAAGCTACTACTCAGATGTAGCTGTGCAACTCTCTGTAAGGCAGCTGCTCCTTACAGGTAAAGATAAGTCGCTACGCTGCTTATGTACATAAATGACGTTCATTCGTTTCACAAGCGCATAATTAACTTCAGCTATCCTAGGGTTATGAGGATTTTACAGTTATATTGCAGGTTGCGTTATTACATTGAGGTTTGTTCAACCAAGGATAGTTCTGTGAAGGTGTTTCTCTGCTCCACATTAACACTACTTTGATTGACCCATTATTATTAACCCTCTCAGAGATCACAAACATAACATACAAAAGCCTGATCAAAGGGTGGGAAAATTGCTTGCAAAATTGCTTTTTTCTTTACATCTTTTAACAGACTAATTGCATTTACCCCAGTGTTAAACTGGCTCTTTACCTGATATGTAGTAAAAATAGAAGTATCAAAATTTTGGTCAAAACCTTAGTTTCATCATTTTCGCCTGCCTTCCAGATTTCACCTGTAGGGTTTTTAAAATTTAAATTTTTAAACATTTTTTAATCTTTCATAAAATCCCTGCTTTTGAGAGCAAATCCCCGCAGGAGTCATTTATTTACATTCAGTAAACCTGCAGAGATACCCCTAAGGCTGCAGTAATTACTTTACTTGAGCGTAAATAAATACATTCAATTTTACTTTCCTATTTACAGTATACTTAGGTGAATAAAATGACCTCTACATGATTAATGATATAGGCCAACATATTTCAATGTCCTGTGAAGAGTCTTTTTACTATATAAATAAGTTAACTATTTTCTAACGCAATATCCTACATACTACAAATGACTTTGGGTTCATTTGTGGAAAATGATGTTTATATTTCATCATTTGGGGAATTTATTGTGGCAGGTTATTGTTTTTTTTGTTGAGATTTTTATACTCTGTAAACCTGGCATACCATGCAAAACAGCCTTTTAGAATAATCGTATCAGGAATTGTTGTTAGGCAGTGACGGCATGGAACTACATTACCCATGATGCATCAGCTCATTATGAAATGAAAGCGCGACAACACTGTCGCAGCGCGAGGAATCTCTGTTCTGTCGATTATTTTCAGGATCAGGGCTTAAACACAACAGAACATTTATTTATGAATTATAGGTGTCGAATTGCTGAGGACTTTTAGGGTGCAAAATGTCGCCTTTGAGGTAAATTATACTTTACGGAATCCTGAACTATTGCAAAATTATTATTATTATTTTTTTTTTTTTTTGAGCGGAATGTTTTTTTTTCGTATTTTCTTGTATATTATACATGTAATGCAGTTTGAATGTGATGATTGGTCACGTGCAGCCACCGGTTGTCGCTGAAAAGCCTTTGCATGGCAGTAAGAGTGACTTTTCTGCCACGTTTCTGCAGGTTTGTTTTGCTCTTGTACGTGTATATGATAAAAGTTTGTTTGTTTTGTTTTGTCTTTTTACAATAATAATAAAATGGAAGCTCTCTGTCGCTTGCCATTCTTCTCTAACATCATGCAGTTTAGAAGAGAGGTTGATTTATTAGTTTTTTTTAGTCTTTAGTAGATTATCTTTTAGGCATTCTCTTATAATATGCAGAATCACATTCTCCCTAACGCATTTCCCATTAAAGCTAAAATCCACCCTGAACAGCCTGCATATTCATCTTTCTGCATATCCTGCTGAAAATTCAAAACACAGGCAGATCAACTTTTAGACCATCTTTGGCAGCTGATAAATTATTACCCAGCATGCTACTGACCTGGCCAACAGATCTGATATTTTCTAATTGCCTTCAAAATAACTTCTAACATTAGTAGTGGTTATTCAGAAACTGTTCCCTTTCCACCGCTTACCAGCTCAGTCTGTGTCGGCAACTGGTAACAGATCAGACAGAAGTTCATTTTATGCTATATGAATTGGGCCTGATTTTGCTTTCGCAGACAAAAAAATTTCATATCATAAAAGAATCCTATGGTTGACGGCATAATGTGACATATTCACTACCGATTTAGTGCTACTTCAACCAAAGACAGCTGACAACAAAGTTTCTGGCAGTATCGGAAATGGTTGATTAAAATCTCAGATTGTAACGTTCTTCAGTGTCGTCCGAGATTTATTTCATGATTAATGTCTGAGTAGACTCTTTAAACTAAAACATCATTCTTTGAAATGCTTCCCTTTGTTTGACAGTTTCTTACAGTACCCACAATGTCATTCAACTTCCCACTGATAGTGGTGCCAGTAATAATGAATAATAATTCATCTAGATTCATCTCTGCTTAATGACAGTAATGCAGCAGCTCTTTAGTCTGTCAGTTTCATGTCAATGGAAAATATTGAGCAGGTGAAGTGTTTTGTTTTTAAGAGATTTGGCCATTATGCTCTATCTTTGTTACTGATTTTATGTTTCTCTATTTAACTCCACTGTAACTGCACTAGCAATGTACAGTGTCAGTGTAGCACACACCCTCTACCTTCTCACGGCAATAACAAAACCAAAAAAATAACGAACAAAACCAAACCAAAAAAAAATAAAAACCCCAAATAACAAAAACACAGCACCGACTAACAAATTACGAAATACAGTACATCTCAAATAATATAAATATATTCAGCGTGGAATTTTCCCTGATTGAACTTTACCATTTTGAAATTTGAAAAGGATGAAGTAGCATTTGAGTGCAAGAATGAGTGTGTACATGAGCACAATCATGTAAATATCATCAGTAAAACGGAAGTAGACAAGATTAGCTACAGGCTTAAAACATTTAACCATGACCGCCTGTTGTGTGATCTATAAAAGAAGAAGTCTCTTTGCTCCAAACTTTAAAAGCCGACCAACTAGCTGAAATGCCGCTCTACGTCACGCCCCAGTCATCAGGCCTATCCCAGAGCAAGGCTGGACCCCAAAGTAAATCATTAAGCTCCTGAGCTGTAGCTTATCATTAATAAGATCCCACGTTGAACTTTAGGCCTGCACCAATATTGGACAGCATTTCAGTGCAGGCTGGGAAAAGGTGAGGAAATAGTATATTCATGCTACATTTTGGACTAATATAACTGAGGCGATATTACAGCATACATTTGATCAGTCCGATGCTGAGTGAGATAGGACACCTCCAGGTCGACCATTAACCTCCTTATTGATTACAACCTTTTCTCTTCATTCTACCAGTTCTGTGGTGCTCAGTGGATCCTGATGCAAAGTTCATCTCCCACTGCTGAATGAGCTGAGCACTAAAGTCTGTGTTTGGCTACAAACGGTCCTGAAGGCTCATTTGTCATCGTTGCCGGATAATTCGAAAGCACTATGGCGAAATCTGGATATGGCTACTACCGGACTACTATCTTCCTCACCATGTTTGTGGGCTATACGCTGTATTGCTTCAACAGGAAGACATTCTCCTTTGTAATGCCCTCTGTCATGCAAGAGATCAAGCTGGATAAAGATGACTTGGGTAGGTGCACATCATATTATTTTACTAGTTATTCTTCCACTAATCATGTATGCATCTTAACAGTTCTCAATTTGAGTACATCCACAACTATATGGTGTACTAGGAACCTAGCTAATAAGCTGAGAGTGGGGTTAAATTTTCCTCCATAACAATCAATTTCTGACCTTTGGCTTTGTTGTGGTTGTTGGTTGATGTCCGAATCGTTGAATGATCTTAAAACAAAAATTGAAATCATTTAAGCCAGGCTGAAATGAGATATGATATGACCTTGTTTTCTCATAATCCTGTCTCACACATTTCAGAGACATATTCTGAAATATAATGACGTCGCTATACCAACGAGAAGAATTCATGTTTTATCTTTGCATGTTGCAGGTCTTATCACCAGCAGCCAGTCTCTGGCCTATGCTATCAGTAAGTTCATTAGTGGGGTACTCTCCGATCAGATAAGCGCACGGTGGCTTTTCTCTATTGGCCTCTTCATGGTGGGTGGCATCAACGTGCTGTTCGCACAGTCCTCCACTGTGGCCGTGTTCTCCATGCTCTGGTTCCTGAATGGACTTGGCCAGGGCTTTGGGTGGCCGCCATGTGGAAAAGTGCTCCGTAAGGTATGAACATCTTCAAACCCTAGATTACATCATTGAGAAATTGCCAGAACAATGCTATGGCTTCTTCAGGATCTTCTCTGGATTCAGTATGATAATTGTATATACTTAGCTGACCATTTATTAGGTGCAACTTATTCATTTTATCATGTACACGTACCATTGGCAGAAAAATTAAGGCATTGGGCTTTCCGCATTAGACAGTTTTTGTTTTTGAAGACAATTTTCATCCCACTGATTTCCATTGGGACCCCTGTCTACTCTTGGGCCTTGAAACCATCCACACCCCAAACACATCTTTGTGGCATCATGCATATAGTTACAATTACTGCCTATAGCCTATCTGTTGTTATATACAGGGATATAAGCAAATACAAATACATTGTACTGAAAGAAATAAAGATAATGTGTTCTAAACAGATACAAATACAAATATGAATAGAGTTTGCCCTATGTGTGGTCTTTTTTTCCCTGGGGGTGGGGGGTAGTATTATCACTGGTTTGTTCCAAGTCCCTGAGTGGCGCAACGGGGAAGGTGTTCGAATCCCAGTGATGCCATAGCCATCACGGCGGAGGGCTCAGACAGAAAACCCCAGCCACTGGGGTTGCATTAATCAGTGTGCGGTCCTAGTGCTGGTCCCAAGCCCGGGTAAATTGGGAAGGGTTATGTCAGGAAGGGGCATCCGGGGTAAAACCTGTGCCAAATCGAACATGCGGACAATGATCCGCTGTGGCGACCCCGACCCTAGCAGCCGGAAGGAAGGATGCAAGGAAGGAAGTAGGGGATCAGTGGTTTGTTCCAACCGAAACACTTCCTTAGTGACCATTTTTTAAATACAAACTGGCCTGGAATTCTGTGAAATATGCTTTTATGAAGAGAGCTACTTCCTGTGCATTCATTGTTTTTTTTTTCATGGTTATGAATGTTCTCCATCATTAATAAAAGAAAATCTATTATAAATATTATACAGGCTTTATAATGAAATGCTGTTTAAGGACTCCATTTTGTCTAGCAGACGTGTCAAAGCATAGCTTTATATAGCATGCCCAACAAACTTTTCTAATCTTTTGGGAATGTAACAAAGCCCGAAACTAAAGTCCATCCATCCATTATCTATAGCGCTTTATCCGTCTGGGTGGCGGGGAAGCTGGAGCCAATCCCAGCATCTTG
>JAQQZR010000003.1:8037132-8079632 GCA_030068235.1 Notoglanidium macrostoma
TATATATATATATATATATATAGAGAGAGAGAGAGAGAGAGAGAGAGAGAGAGAGAGACGAAGGATAAAACATGTTCTATTCTAGTTTAGAAAACAGAATGGTCCCGATTATATTCCTAATTGGAACCAGTGGGAAGCATTGCCATGTCACAGCTCCAGGGTCCCTGGTTCAATTCTGAGCTCAGGTTATTATCTGTGTGGTGTTTTGCTTGTTGTCCATGTCGGTTTCCTCTAGGTTCCCCAGTTTCCTCTACTTCTAAAAACACCTGGGAATTCTACTGTTTTGTTCCCAGTGTTTGAGATAGGCTCTGGATCTGATTGTAACAGTGTATATTTCTGGTTACAGCACAGAAGATTCCTGACAAGAATATTGGTATATTTCTGGTTTAAATGAATAGAATCCATTTTAATAATAAAGAATGTAACCACAAATTGCTTAAATTTATTATTAATAACGAGTAATATCTGGCCAAACTGATATAAAGTGAATAATCACAAACGTTTGAGAAATCAGGGCCAGTTATGCTCTTTGTTTCCCACAGATCAAGTATCCCCTAAAGTAATTACTTAATTAAATATATCTCTCACATTGTTTTTTGTTTTTGTTTTTTTTACAGTAAAGAACAAGAAAAAAGCAAAAACAACATCTCTTTTTGTTTCCAAAAAAAGTCACTTAGTGTTTTATTTATGCAACCATATAGAAAAGCTTTGGAAAACAGTGGAAAATTTGCTCAAGAACATAAAAAGTCTACCCCTACTCAAGTTTAGTAAGAATGTTAGGTCATAGCTTATAAATTATTATAACTGTGGAATTACTATAGAAGTACTGATATATCCCGAAATATGCAAAATATTCAGTTTTGTCACATTTTAGAGTTTTATTTAGTTTGACATCCCTGTGCTACTTGGTATCTTACACTGTAATAATTTAATACATTAAATATAATTAAATGAAATTAACCAAATAGAAGCTAATTCAAGCTTCATGTTGCTTGTAGAGATTGTGCACTTAGACATCATTGCACCTGTTATGCCTGATTATCAGCAACATTTGTGTATTTGATGAACCGTGAACATACTTCATGTTTTTCAGCAGAATGCCATGTTTGTTTAGCTTTAGCTGTTTTCAGTCAGGTAGATTTATATTGCATATCTGAGGTGATACTTAAATTTGTACTGGACTGTTTACATTAGTGAAACATTCTTAGGCCTACATGACAACTGCCAGAAACCTACTGAATCATTTTTAATAAAAGCTTATTCCAGTTGTCATAAATACTGTTTTAATCCGTTTTGAGGTCAAGTTGATTCCCTGAGTCAAGTAACAGATTTTTTTGGACATTAGGTTCTTGTGACCTAATTAGAACTTGATGACGGTTGATTTTGTATCTCAGCGTACTTCAGCTATGTCAGAGTCACACCATGGTCTTTTAAACAGTGAAATTAAACTCATTTTCCCTAAGGGTCTGAGAAAATATACACAAGTCTGTTATTATGGTCATTCCTGTGAATGTCATTACCTCCATATCCTTATCCTCATAACCTTAAATGGTTAACCAGCTTTCTGTCAGCCATGACAACCTTATATAGCTGTCATAGGTAAGTGTAGGTGTTTTGAGTAATTGCACTCAGGAATGGACCCAACTAAAGCAAATCTGTTTAGATTTTGTACTATAATCATTAAATTCATTTACTACGTATTAATTCAATTATATAAATAATCATGTAACTTCTAAGAAATAAACTAATATTAATTCTATTCAAAGAATGACCTAAAATAAAAAGTTAAAATTGACATGTCTTTTAAGTTATAATCAACATTAATTAAACATGCTTGAATATTAATATGTGCATCAGTGACATCTTCATACAGCAATGTGCATAGCATTTTGACTTTTGAGACTATGACAGTGTTGAAAAATAGAGGACGTTTAGTCTAAAAGGACCTCATTAAGATTTCAGAGTGTTGTCTTTAGCTGCAGGCTGCAGTTTGCTGTTGAATGTCAGAGTGCCATAAACACTGTCTTTATGACTTACTGACAGTAACGAAAAATAAAGTTTGAGCCAAGGCCTTCAATAGTCTCCACTGCCCCAGGCTTGGGGGTCTTGGTGTTAGGAGTGGATAATGTGTAAAGTCAGCTATTGATTGATGTCATAAACTCTTCTACTTGTCATTGCACTGCAGCACCTCCATCTTGACTGGAAAAGGTTCACCAGGATGCACATTATGACTGATGCATTTGACCAATATATATCCGTTCCTGATTAAGAGAGTCTGGGTGCCATGATCAGAGTTCACACCACTAACTTTAAGAAAATTTAAGAGCTTCAGATTTTAATGACCAGACTTTTAATATTTTAGATTATAATCCATAATCTGTCCAGTTCTTCCCTTTTTTTGCCTGCACCTACATCTTGCTATCGACATTTTCCTAAAATATATTACTAGTGTTTATTCAGATTGCTTAATGAGTTGCCCTTGCTTTCCGTAGCACCTTTATGCTATTCAGTATGATCTATCATTCGGTCACACATCTTTTTTGTTAAGATATATTGTTACCATTTGCCTGCTTGAACCAACTCAACCATCTCTTAAAGGCTCATAATGAAAACATATTGCTATAATTTATAATATAATAATATAATAAGGAACTAAGTAAGCATAAAATTTCTTAGTTGCTGAAAAAAAATATTTTCTTGGTGATACATTTAAGGATCATTCACTTATTCATTTGTTTGTTCATTCATTCACTCATTTTCAGTAACTGCTTTATCCTTTTCTGAGTCATGGTGGAATTTTAGTCTATCCTGGGAACACGGAACATGAGGCAGGAATGCAGGGCACCATTCACGTTCTCATTCACGCATAGAGGCAATTTAAAGTCACCAGTTATTTGGAGGTACGAGACTGGGGGACTAGGGAGGTGCCCACATGGACGCGGAGAACATGTGAAATTCCACAAAACCAGTAATCTGAGCTCAAGATTAAACCAGTGACCCTACAACTTCATTTCGACAACGCTATCTACTACTGTGCCACCCACAAAAAAAGAATTTACCTATGACTACCATGAATGTGCTCAGCATTTCAACTTAAATGAATCGGAATCAACTTAATAAATAATACAAAGTAATTTATTCATGGTGCCTTCTCATGCTATAATGCCTCATGCCTTCTCATGTTTTTTCATCTGACAAAACTTTTCTTTCAAAGTCTTGCAACAATTTTGACAGTGTGTGGGAAGGATATTCAGACTCCTGCATGAAAGACAACACAAAGACACCCTCTGCATAACAACCCGCCTGAAGCCACCAGCACTATCCCCATTGCACACATTTCTATTAATATACCCTCTAGTTTTAGAATGACCTGTCTCGTCATTCACCAACTCTCCAAACGGGATGGCTCTTCTCGCAAACAGTAAAGCTATTTGGAAGACCAGACCCTTATTAGAGATGCACAAACTTCACTTGCTGAACCAGAACTCATGCTTAGAGAGTGACTCACAGATGTGTCTGAGCCAGAACAGGGGCATGTATCTGACTGTTCTTTCCCCTCTTTTCCTCTCTCGTGTAGACACACACTGAATACTCACTAACAGTTTCAACACTGACAGCACACAATATTGAAATGGTCCTCTGTTGAGCTGTTGTACAGCTATGAGAAGTTGATTCGAAATTGGAGAGGAGAATGTTGAGAGGCGGAAGTGGGGGTGAGTTGCTTCTCTTCATGTTTGGCTGGAGCTGATCCAGAATCAGATTTATGTGAGGCAGCTGCTGAGGGCTTGACGGACAGACGAGTGCAGGGATTCCTGTGTTGCTGCTGCTGCTGCACAGAGGAAAGCCAGGCTGTGTGTCAGTGAACAGCACAGTAGCGACGGTAAGCGACATTTCCATTTTTCTCTTCTTCGTCTTTCACTTAACGTGGCTATAAAATACTGTTACTTTGCCTGGTTTGGGTTATGCAACGATGGTTTACTTTAAATTATACCTGTCTTGGATTACTTCTCTAGTAATGCATTTGTTTGAATATAAGTATTAAGTAATGCATAAATATTAATCAGTTTTTTCCTTCTGCTTCTGGAAAACTTTGTGACCACAAATGGAGAATGGTTCTTTTTTTTTTTTTTTTTTTTTTTTTAAGTATGGTGATCTGTCTGCTTGGTGACTGTTTGCGTGAGTGCCCAATTTACTATTATTGTAAGCACTTTCTTTGTGTACTTTAGTTTCCTTTAACATTAAGAGACTAGTCTAACTGCCTATTTTTAGCAGCTCATGGCATTACAGTGTAGTGGAGTTATGCAGACATGATTAGACCAAGGGGGGTTGAAACTTCATGGAGTTTGTTATTTACCCTCTGCTTCCCTCCAGTAGTACTTACCTCATTTTCTTTTGAGTGCAGTTTTCTCTTCTCATTACTAGTATCCTCCAACAACTCCATATAGACGAGAGCAATTTAAACCTCCACAAGCCTTCATGGTATTTCTTCAGGTCAGGCTTTTACACCACAAGAAGCCTGGAATGTCAATTAATGTTAGGACTCAGTGGTTTCAGAAGACAGTGTGTAGTGGGTGTTGCAGTGTTCATGTCTTGGCAGCTATGATAGAGTGAAAGAGAAAGAGAACACACATGAGAAGGAAATGTTAATGGAAAAAAAAATGATGAGGGACTCAGAGAAACAGAGAACTTGTAAGACTATGTTATTGGCTGCGTCTTCATGTTGGGGTTAGGGAATAGTGAGTTACTCAGATTCTCAATAAATAGTCAGATACTGTGGATTTGATCTATTTTGCGTATACAAGGGGTGTTTCCATGTATTAAACTCTAAGGAAAAAAAATGGAAAAAGTGAGAACCTGAAGTTCAAAACAAAGCAATGTTTGGATAAGTTGCCATGGAAAGGTTGGTTTTAAATTTGTAGGTTCCAGTCTTGCCTCAATTTTTTCCCCACACCACAGTGCATTCATTTCAGACCTTAGTACACTGTTTCATGCTTATTACAAAACTTTTACAATTGTAATATGGTGTAGAGGAAGGCAATTTCCTAGCAAAAGCATTGCTGGTTCGTTTATTGCAGATGGTCCACCCCCTGAGGAGATCCTTTTTTGTGTATTGTGAAATAGAAAGTATTTATCATTGCCGGGTATGTAAAGCATGTGTGACAGATCCTGAGGAGAGCCTGGATTCTGGTTAGGAGAGATATTTCATATCCACTGGGCCAGTGGAATTTGTTTCCTGTGTTGCCTAGAACAGCCAGAAATGCATTTTTTTGTGCTCATTTATTTGATAGCATTTATTGTCCTGTCTAAAACATCTCTACTAGCAGTAAAACCAGGGGGGAAATAGACTGCAAACATTTAGGTTGTGGAGAACCCATTTCTGTTATGGAGGAAGACTGATAAAGCATCTGTTCCTGTCACAAGAGAAATATGGGTTCACAGTTTAAAAGCCGATGGTGAAAAATGTGTTTATTGAGATTTGAAGAGGGAAGGCAACTTTCCAAAAGTCAGGAAGTTTCTACAAAATCTTTTGCAGAATGTAGGGACAACTAAGAGTAGCAACACTTTTGGATTGCTGACTAAACAGAGTCATTAATTATAAAACTCCCACTCACAGTGCTTAAAAAGGCAATTTTCTCATGTGCATTTCATATAAACTGCAACATATGGACAACTATTATTTATCTAAACAGAAGAATAGAGCATTTCTGAATAGTGTCCTGTTCTCATGAGATGAAACTAGATTCACTACATATTGAGACACTCTTTGAAATAGTGCACATATTTCACTGCTTGCTAGCTAAATTGCCAAATAATTTTCCTGGCATAAGTGTTACAAAAAATTTGTAATGAATAAATCATTAACATTGCAAATGTCATCTATTCTGAAAATCTGTGTTTTATTTCTTTTATACAGTGTACTAGATAGGTCAAGAGTTTCTAGTGTAACATTATTTGGGATAAAAGACTCACAGTGACTATTTGGATATGTATCAGGAACATTCCAATGCTCGTTATCTTAAAAACTAAGAATAATTAAGAATAAAGCTGCAGACATTAGCACATATCAAGAAGTGTGCACCACAAACTGCTAGACATACCTGTACTTCAATCAATATCTGGGGCGAAATATGGGAACGGATGATAAATCATATAGTGAAGGCATTACTGACCTGTCAGATATACAGTATGTTTCTGTTTTTTCGCCGTATTAATGTAAGAAATTGGAGCTAGAGTCAGTTGAATGAGTTTCTTAATTAAAACCCATGTTGTGACCCATACCCAGGGTCAAAACACAGGCAGACATCATAAACAGTGAATCCAAATTTATAATCCAAAAACATGTGCAGTTGTTAAAATCTCAAATGTCCAGACACAACAGAAATAGAAACTACAAGAAGCTAACAAAGAAACTAGGAATATCAGAAATTAGGAGAACTAGGAAAACTCAGATAAACACTGGAGAACATAGTATTGAAATGTTGTATATAACATAAACACATATAATAAACACAAACATGCATGACCAGTCAAAAGTTTGAACTCACACCAATGCATTTATTCAATGCAATTGTCTTCATATAGAACTCAGGAGAAGCAGTGAGGAGCTCGGCATGTTAAGAGAAACCCCCCTGGATCAAGCTCCTTCATGAACCTGATTGAGAAGTGTGCACAAAGCTTTTCAGGAATACTGTTAGGAAATTTAAGTCTACAATTTAACACTTTCATATGTATTTCATATGTATGCATTTTATTGTATGGGCATATTAGGGGTAATATGTGTATGTATGTATAAACATATATTCTCCAAAACTATTGGAACCACATGGCCAGTTTGGGTTTTGGATCAAAAGATGAATTTGAGATCAGAGATCAGAATACTTTGCCTTCATTTCCTGATATTTGCATCTACATGAGTTAAACAACTTGGCACCATTGGTGACACCACTTTGTTCTGTGAGCAAAAGTAGTGGAGCAGATTTTTAAAGTAATATTTGGTTGCATATCCCTTGCTTATAATAGTGTCATCAAGCTGGCAACCCATTGACTTCATCAAACTGTTGCATTCTTCTTTTGTGAGGCTTTTCCAGGCTTGCACCACAGCTTCTTTCAGTTGTTGCTTGTTTTGGAAGCTGTCCCTCTTCAGTCGCCTCTTCAGTGTGTGAAATGCACGCTGAATTGGGTTACGGTCTGATGATTGACTTTGCCAGTCTAAAACCTTTTCTTCCCCCGATGAAGTCCGTTGTTGTGTTGGCAGTGTGTTCAGGGACATTGCATTGCTGCATGATGACGTTCCACCCAATTAGCTTGGATGCATTTCTCTGTAAATTGATAAACAGAATGTTTCTGTAGACTTCTGTCTAGAAGTCATTCTGCTGCTACCATCAAGAGTTACATCATCAATAAAGATTAGTGAGCCAGATCTGGAAGCATCCATGCAAGCTCAAGCCATGACACTATCGTCACTGTAAGTTAAAAGGACAAAAAAAGACTTATTAATAGAAGCAGGTGGGGACAAAGCTTAGGTACACTCTTAGAAAAATAAACCCAAAAACCTTAAGCGTTCTTCGGGTTATCCCTCTGGGGTAATCCTTAAATGTTCGATGAACTGTTGATCATCTATCTGCCCTCGGTATTTGCTGGGTAAAATGGTTTCTTCAGGTAATGCCAGCTAAATAAAATTCTTCGGAATAGCTTTTTATACAAGTGCTGCCATGCCTACCTACCTTTCTTTAGAGAGTTACTTCCAATACCAAAATATCCAATACCAAATATTACATACCAGGTCCAAATAGCCCTCAGAGACATCTAACTAGTAGAATAAGTTGTATTAGAGTAACAATGGAAGCAATTTCTGTAGAATGATTTGTGACACTTTAGGGTCACCTGTATGAGTATAGCCTACACAATATAAATGCAGTATGTGAGGAATAAAACATAATGGGGCATACAGCTAAAGAAAAATAATTATTTTTAAAAATAGGGTGGTAAGATATGGATGGTGGAAAGATATTGTGGAAAGATATGGATTTTGCAATTACAGCAAATCCTGAAGCATTTTTTCCTCTTATGCCATAGACTCATGCATAGACACAAATGCACTAATTCTTTTTACATTAATGCTCCTCTGTAGATGGTTCGTGAACAATACATCAACACTACAGACGAGTCTGGTGAGCCAACACCAGTTACTGACTCCATCTATAAGATTGGTATCTACGGCTGGAGGAAACGTTGCCTTTATCTGTTTGTCCTGCTACTCATCATCATCCTGGTGGTGAATTTTGGCCTTACAATCTGGATCCTGAAAGTGATGTGGTTCAATACGGTATGAAGCATTTTTAGCACTGTTTTATATATAATATGCATTTCATACCACACAATATAGAAAGAAAATATACAGTATAAGATGTTATTTTATGTTTTGCAGGAAGGCATGGGTTACCTCCAGGTCACAGAAGATGGGGTGAGATTGGAGGGAGAGTCTGAGTTTCTTTTCCCACTTTATGCTGAAGAGATTGACTCCAGAGAGGTATCATTAGCTTTCTCTATGTATACGCATGTGTCTTGTGCTTTATGACTTTCTAGCCTAATTTGAAACATGTGACAGACATCTTTACATTTATGGCTGTAAGAGGAAATAGCCAAGCTAAGTATTCATAGCTGGTTAGTCTGAGAGGTGTTTCCAAGTGATTATGGTTGTGTTTGATGGGAGCAGACATTTGCTGCTGATAAGTTCTCTTAGAGAATGGGAAAAGAGCAAAAAAATGTGAAAGTGGAATTATACAGAGACATGAAAAGAAAGTGGTGTATATGGCATATGGCGGCATTTCTTTACATAGAAAGAGGATTACGTACATCCTTTAATCTCACCTCTTTCCCTCTCTGCTCACGTCACTGGTTATAGAAAAGAGTTTACGGCTTGTGGCAGCTGGGAACATTTATTGTTTGTTCCTGTGTGTTAACAGGCTATGGTTTCAGCATGTTCTGTTTATCATTGAGCACACACTTAATTAAAATTGAAGAGTTTGCACTTTGGGAAGCCAAACAGCCTAACAGCTATCAGTGGAATAAAAACTGTTCCAATTACTTGATTTATATGAATGTGCTTGTCAGTTTATGCATGCAAATAACTTAGACTGAGTTTCTGTAATGAAATTCCTTTTAGCAGTGCAGAAACTTTTACATATGATTTACCTCATTTACTAAAATTCCTACTGTTTTCTTTTAGGACTCAGCTCTGCTGGTGCACTCCACTGATAATGTGACTCTCAATGCCCGCAATGACAATGGAGATGTAACTGGAAGTGTGTCTGTAGGTATGAAAGTGTCCCAACATTTCTACTTCATTGTTCTACCGTTTTTTCCACTTTTTTTTGTATATTTCTTGTACATGTATCTTGTTCATGGCTAGTAAAAGTCTCAGATTATTGTCACTTATTTGTCACGTATGTTTGGCATATATTTTGGACTGATAGTCAATAATACATTAATGAATAATGATACATTAATACAGTAATACAGAGGCATATGAGGGAGAATTACTTAATGAATTATATTATTACCCTACAACAATGCATTGTGATTTGTAATATAGTGAATTAAAAATTTATTATTTATTTAAGTAAATGAAGCTACAGTTTATGTGCAGTTTTCTTTTTCCATACATAAAAAGAAACATGCACAGACACCGTGCACTTTTTACAGTTACATATAAAAATCAGCTGTGAACTCACATACTCAATTTGGCATGATTTGCCTCTCAGGTCCGGGACAAGCCAAGGCATTTGGGCAACATTTTAAAGTCAGCTCAAGTGACAACACTCTGTTTTATGCTGATGAAAAAGAAGCAATTGTGGGAACAGGGAAACTCAGAGTTACAGGTAATTGTGGTCATTTGACCAGACACAGATTTCAGAGTCATCACTGATCACACAAAAAGACCCAAATCACCCATTTTATTAACTAATGGCAACATTACACATTAAACTCACACATGAGCAAAGGAAATAACTGCCATGGCGCTGGCAGCATGTCCTGACCTCTATCATTTAGCACTCATATGAAAATCTAAACAGTGTGTAATGCATGTTTATAGTTTACTTAATTTACTATAATGTTGGGCTCTAGCATAATACACAGGTAGATGACATTTCTAATTTCCAATGAATTTCTAATGAAACACATATCATGAAACACACATTTCTACAAAATGCCCTGTCAGTGGTTTCTTACATACTTTGCCTCAGTTGTAATTTGGTGTAACATAAGGAATTATATAGTGTTTAAATTTAATGTATAAATTAGATGATTGAATCTTAAAATATTCCTAATATTCAAATTAAATTATAATTCAGTGGGAATCGAAAACTGGCAGTTTTGGTTTTAAAAAAAAAGCAGAGTGGTGACTTCCTTTTGTATACGATATCAGATCAAGCCTTGCCCCAGTAATTCATCAAAACATCAAGTTTACAGAATTGTTCAAGATATTAAGGAAAATAATCTTTGGAAAAATCTTACAGCATCTATAATTTTTATTATTGGATATTATTATAACAGTTCTTTCAGTAATTGCATTTATTTTGAAAATGTTTCACTGTAATGCACACATTCGTAGATCTTCAGTCCTGTTGAGTCAGAGTGGACAGGAACCCTTACTGTGTAACATAAAAATTGGATGGTTGTTCAGACAGCCTAATAATTATTGAGTTACTCCTTACACTTCTAGCCCTTGACTGGCATGAACAGTCACTGGAAAAAAAGCATAAAGCCCAGCCTTTATATATATATACATATACACACACACACACACACACACACACACACACACACACACACACACACACACACACAAATATATATATATAGATAGAGAGATAGATAGATAGATAGATAGATAGATAGATAGATAGATAGATAGATAGATAGATAGATAGATAGATAGATAGATAGAGCAGTAGACATACTGTATTATACTCACACTCAGGTGCTGTTCTCATGTACTATTCCAAAGCGTCAGTCATGTTCACACACTGAATAAGCCGATGCAAAGGCTCTAGGCTTTAACAATATCCATCTTATATTTCATGACACATTGTTACACTGGATTATACATCAATACCATATTACCATCCAAACAGCCCTGAGCTACTTAGCCTTTTAGTCTTACTATGTAACTTAAATAGCAGAAGAAAGCCTCTACGCAGGCAAACATCACCCATGTTTCATCAATCACATATTATTAGAGACCAATGCAATTTACCCACAAGAGATACTAGCGGACACAATGGTTCTGTGTTTTAGTACCAAGATCTAAAAAACAGTTAAGCTGTCAGTGAGGAAAGACTGCAATCCCTAACACTCACACAGTCCTAATAGTAATAATCATTATTATATATTTATATCTTTTTTTTTATTTTATTTCTAATCCAAAATCTCAACCTGCTTCACATTCATTCATCAGTACAAAGCTATACCCTGATCAGGGTCATGGTGAATCCTGAGCTTCAGGAACATTGGGCATGAGGCGAAAATACACCCTGGACACCATGCGCGCACACACTAACACACTCATTCACACCTAGGGGTAATTTAGAGTCCAGTCCACCTACCAACATGTATCACCACACATCTCCAGGGTCTGTTTGATCATGAACCTGAGATACTGTATTTACAGACTTTCTGTACATGTTTAATGAATTTTATATAATTGACAAATGAAGTCACAAGTTTATGAAAATTGCTATAAATTCTGGAAAAAATATATGAACTTCGATGCTCAGTCCCAGCTTATTATTCAAGTATCTATTTTAACCTGTATTATTCAGTACCTACTGCAGAAAGAGGAGTTAGAATTACAAAATAAGAGTCATTACAAATCCAGATATCTTCCAGGAAATACAAAGGTACAGCTTTAAAATATCTTCTTGCTCCCGAGTTGTTCCACTGAACTTAATTTATACTCAGTCCTACTGTGAAAAGCTGTTTCACAGCACACTATTTTTTTTGTTGTTTAGGCCCTCAAGGTGCACTTTTTGAGCACTCTGTTGAGACACCATTGGTCAAAGCAGAGCATGCGAAAGACCTTAGGTGAGTGTGTGACAACTGACCGAACTTGGAACAATCTTTAAATTTTGCACTTAAGAGAAAATCTGTTGAAAGTGATGTTTGCTATTTTTTTGCAGCTAAAACTAGCTTGTGTTCTGAACAGTTTCCGTAGGATAACTTTAATTGGGGTTTCCAGGAGGGTAATAGTCATTTGCGTTCGATGACTAAGAGCTTTTATGAGACATCTGGAAGTGATCTAAGCTGAAGGATTTCTTTTTTCCTATAAAAGAACTCCTAAGCTAAGTGCATTAATAAATGTAAGCTAATAAAGATCAGTATGAAAGACTCTAATATGCCAGATTTCATTAAAAATCATCAGTTTTATTAATTGTGGGCTTTCAGTTTTTATCATTTGTAGTTTTATCATTTAGGGCTTTTAAATGCAATGCTCATATATTTGTGTAATAGCCCTCTATCTGCCATGAATAGCCATGCTGATATATGTCATATTCTTGCTATGTATTCAGTGACTTGATGCCACCTTGTGTTTGAAACTTGCATTAGTATTTCCTCTAACAGCAGCTGTTTCTCTCAGGTTGGAGTCTCCAACCCGGTTTTTGAGCATGGAAGCCCCCAAAGGTGTCAAAATCAAAGCCTCTGCAGGGAATATAGATGCTGAATCAAGTCTGGATGTTATTTTGCACTCAACCGAAGGTCTTGTAAGTGCACAGTCACAACACTCATGCATTTCAATCATATCAATTAATCTTACATTAAATACTTGAAATAACTAGTTATATACATTCTGATTTATTGAGCATAATCTGATCAAGTATTATCTGGTTACTGGTACAGCAATAATAAAGGAGTGTAGTCAGTTGTGGGTGTGTAGACTCCTATTTGTTTTTAACATTAGTCTCAGTCACAGATGAAGGTTGCAACCCAATTGGAAGAACAACAGTAATGTAACAATATAATTAGTGCAGTGGTGGCTCAGTGGACTGGGTCACTGATCAGAAAGCTGAATGTTCAAATTCCAGCACTGCCAATCTGTGCAAAGGGTTGTCTGTACTGCCTGTTTTTCAATAGTAACATCAAATTAAATGTTGACCTAAGATACTATTTATATGTCAGATATGTAATATGGGGTCCAAAGGTTTGACAGCATCAGTGCATTCTTTTCTAATTTTAAACAACAGTTTTCATTACAAATTATATTATTGACATTATTGAAAAGTAGAATTACTGAAATATTTACATGAATTTCAGAGTTGCTTTAATGAGTGTGCATTCGAACTGGCATGGACTCCAGAAGTTTGCTCAAACGCTTCTGATAGATTTTAGATCAAATCCGTCAGCATGCCATCTGAACACATGGTTCAGTAGAAGAGGTTAGGCATGGGGAAAATCTGACACTTTGTACAAAGCAGTTAACATGGTCAAATTCTCAAATTTGCTTACATTTATATAGGGACCTAGAAATAATGCAGAATTGTTAAATATTCAAGATAATGAACATTTATTTTCTGTGTTTTTCACATTTCAAAACACATATAATAGATAAAAAATAGAAAATCCCCAGATTTTCAATTCGGTCTCAGACTTTTGGACCCCAATGTGTATGTGAGATAGTTTTATAAATGTTCATCTTCAATAAAATGGAAATAATTCATCATCCTCGTTGTTTTCATGTCATCATGCTTTCGCACATGCTGCAGCTGGTTTTAAATGCTCAGACCATTCGTCTTCCCAAGTTACCCGTGGGTGAAGCAGGATCATCAGGTGACTCTCAGGGGCTGTACAACATGTTTGAAGTGTGTGTGTGCCCCAGCGGTAAGCTGTTCCTCTCCAGAGCTGGTCTCTCCTCCACCTGCAGTGAGAGCCAAGAGTGCTGAAGTTCATAGCATCTGTAGACTGATATTCATGTTAGAATGATTTGGTTGAAGATCTCCTGCAGCGATCTCTTGTTACAGGTTTCTCAGATGATGTGCAAAAGCACAGTTTTGCTACTACAATGACGTCACAGAAATCGCGAGAAGACACATCATTCTCAGCTGGTGAGAGTTTCAGGCTGAGTACATTATGTACCTGGAATACATCTATTTCAATGTCACCAATATTTGCAATGTCATTGTTTGAGTGGTAATTATCTTTCACTTTTATTGCCTTTGTTTTCTCTTTTGCCAAACTAGGCTGGGCAAAAATGGGGCTGGTCACCAGCGTACATCCTATGCAATATGATTTTATAGTGCAATATGCAAAATTTGTTTAGTAAATAGGATTACTGTTAAAGGAAACGGAGCAGCAAAACTCTTCTTTTATATGTCAACAACAACAAAAAAGAATCAATCCAACTTCCTTTTTTAAGTGTAGCTGTACAAAATTAGCTTTTATAACATGGGCCTTATGCAATATATATTCATTCAGATCAGTTTAATTCCCAATTATGATTTCATAGCAAAATTAATTCAGCAGTGTTGAGATTAAAGTAAACTAATATCAGTAAATTCATTTTTGCAAAAATGAAGATGGTCCAAGTAAATCCAGCCATATGTCTTTTTGGTTAATTGATTTAGTAGTCTTTGATGTGTTTTTGTGAGGGTTTTTTTGGTTGTCATTTGAGTACCAAAAACAATGTGTGATTTCTTTCTGTTAATAAAGTATTTGATCCTGGTTGACTCAGATTGTCAAAGTTTATACATTTTTACTCCATAATGGTTATTACAAGTAAAATGAACAAATTGGGGAGAAATAGCCTTATTTTCTATACAGATGGTTGACTATGTAGATTATTTGAAATGTCATGCCATGTAACCCTGAATGTGTCAGCATTTGCAAGTAAAACAAAATGTAAAATTTAATGTACTTACAAGATTTCCATGCTTTTAATGAAATGGTTTCTACCTCTCTATGGGGAGATGTTGGTACAAGTGGGCCTAAATCCATAAATACAAACACCGGTGGCAATCTAGACTAAGAAATAGGCATTATAAATAGTCTTTATCATTTACTGTATAATGAAGTACAATGAAAATAGGGGAAATCATGACCATAATATTATAATGTTCTATCTGGGTTAAGATTAAATGCCAGAGAGATTATTTGAATACTTAGGTCACAAATTGTCTTTGAAAATGTTATTTTCCCACAAAATCTAAAAGTCACCATTATTAGTTCCCTCTTAGAAGAAAAAAAAGATTCTTCAGAGGTTTTTAGGGGTTTATCTAATAATTAAGGGTAGTTAAGGGAAAGGGTTTCTACACAGAACCTTAAAGGGCTACCCAGAGGAACAACTGAATACCCCTTAAGAGTTCAGAATTTTCTGAGGGATTCCTTTAAATTTTATGCACAAAATAAAGTCCAATTTCTTTACAAGTTCACTGGGTTATATGACACATTCACAAGTTAAATTTTTTGACTTATCAACTTGAGGAAATTCAGAAATCACACATTATAAATCAGGTAATGTCATGTCTAAGAAAGTGTTGTACTGGACTCTCTGGTCAGGTTGGGTTTTCAGCAACTTTTAGGACAAAGACTCAAACATGACCACAAATGTAAGATGTTATCTAGCATTTTATTCAATACTGGCAGTAATCTCCAGAGGGCATTGTAGCTTTCTATTTTTTTAATAATCAAACAATTATGATTCAGATAAATGCATGCTTGTTTGTTTGTAAGATCTTAATTTATTTCTGTGTATTAGCTGTGGAATTACCACAGTTATCCATGTAATATGTGAGCAATCAAAAAAATCATCAGTAATTTAACGAACCATTCACAGTTTCATGTTACATCTGTTTAATGGAGTAATCTTTGAGACAAACATGTTACTGGGAGGATAATTTAACAAGGAAAGCTGACAGTTTGGAAATTTTAAGCCTACTATACTTAAGTGAAATGCCCTGTTTGGGAGATATATAAAAAAATAAAGTTGCCAGGCCTACTGCATGACAGTAGACACACATGGGGTGCTCTGGAAATGTATTAGCTCTATGGCACTGTTGACAGGAGATATACACGGTATGTCAGAATATACAGTGATTGAGTTAGAATCAGTCGTCTCTGTGATTGAACATACAAAGCTACAATAAGGCATAAAAAAGGTATAAGAAATAAAGACAGAACATCATCAAAATGCAAGTGAATGCTGTATCCAGTGTTTTAGTTGTTATGGTCTTTTTCATGAAACACACGGGACAAAATATAGCCTAAACTATAATCAAAAGATAAATCTCTAGATTTTTAATTGGTGGTTTCACAATGAGTGGGAGAAACCAAAGCATTTAGACAACAGTGTATTGCAAAGAAAGCAAAGTAACTATAATTCCCCAATCCCATATCAACCTCCCATCATGATTTTAAAGTGCGTATCGCTAACATCATATGATAACATCACAACACACTTGTCCTCGATAGCCAATACAATGTACCTGAAGCAATTTATCATGCAATCATATACTTTTATTATTTACAAGCTGGCAAAGTAAAGTAACAGTCATGTATAGCAGGAGTAGTTGCCTACATCGAACCCAGTATGTTTGTACTAAAGCCTTTTTTCTCCTTTGTATACTTATTAACTCCTTTGGCCAAATAATTTTTCACTGCCTTAAAAAAAACATGAAACCTCACTAATGAAAGTTGACAAAGACATGGTGAAAAAGTATTGGAATGCAGGAATCCTTTGAGAATACCATGATATAAATCTGGAATATAAAAACAAAATACAAAGGGACAAGAGAGAAGTTGTTGTTTTTTTTAACCATGGTCCTACACTAAAGGTCTTGAAATAATTTAGGACTAACAGGATAGGTTATGTTAGTCTGGTTAAAAAAAGGTTTGATGTGGTTTGTATTGGAGTAGATTACCTGTCTGTTAAGAAATTCCTATATGCATTTCTATGCACAATATGATGATTTTTATGTTGCTTTCAAAAACTGACAACACTACATTCTATATATATATATATATATATATATATATAAGGTATACATTTCCCAGAGTTCACAGGACAACTAGGCCAGTTTTTGCATTTTTGTTAATGCACTGTTGATAAATTCACAACACTCCATGTGTAAAAGTCTCCGCTCAACTAAATTCCAGCAATCAAACGAGTGCTCCTTACTCAAAAATGCAGTGCAAATGCATGCAGATTACAGGAGATTACAGTCAACTGGATGACTGTGCCAAGAAAAATACTTTTATATAAAAGATGAAGTAAAAAAGCAGCATATTCTTGTTCATTTCTGTACATAAGATAAACACAAACTCTATAGTAAAAAAAAAAAAAATATTGCTATGCCTTTTAGCATTATGTACACTTGCATGTCATAAACTTTCATACTAAAAGGTAAGTCACAGAAACAGAAATATTTTCGGGCTCAGGCATCTGTCTGGAGATATACAAGCAAATGTATGCAATAAGTTTGGGGATTTAGCACCATTAATGGTACTGTGCATAACTGTCAGATGGATAGACACTTTTGCTTGAAACAAACAAAAGCAAATCCATTAAATCTTATTGCACAAGGCCACCATTTGTATTTTTCTGATGCGTCACATTTTTTGCTGCACAAAGGCTTCTAGTTTGACAATTATCCGAGCTGTACATTCCATTACTCTCATTGCGACTTCTGAAGTGTACCTATCATTAGGAATCTGAGGAAAGGGCAAAAGGTCAGGATAGCGGGTTCTGAGGCTGTCAACACCGTAACCTTCCAAGATGTTGACATCCTTAGCTAGTCCATTTAGCTGAGTATTATACTCTTCCACCTTCTGTGCCAGTGCTGTGGGTTTCACATCTTTGTCTGATTTTCCTCTGACTGCATAGTCTGCAGCAATTAATGCTAGTTTGGTGGCCAGATAGCACTTGAAGCACACCCACTCATTTGCATTTTTATGAAGGTCATTCCTTGCAGCTGAAAAGTTCGCTCTTGCTTGCCTTAGCCATCTTCTTGCCTCAACAGGGTTTCCAACTGACTTAAATGAGGGTGGCACAAAGAAACGGCTTGAATGTGATGTTCCTGAATAACTCGCAAAGTGATCTCTAAATTGGTTCCTTTCAAATTTATGGCTTGTTGCTTCTTGGTTCCATGATGTGTAAAATCTTTGAAATGAGAACTTCTCTGAATGGAAACGAGTGGACGATGCAGAGAAAGTTCTCCTAGATGTTCTGTCTGTGGTATGCTCTGCATGTGCTTGCTTTTCCATCCTGCTGATCTCATTTTGTAAATGCTTGAAGACCTCTGTGGCAATATCAAGGTTTTCTGCATTTTTGTCTGGATGCCACTTAAGATACAACCTTCTGATAATCTTCTTTCTTTCAGTTTCAGGAAGTTTCCAAGCCTGTTCTACAACTGAAGTAACTTCTTTCAGAATTTCAGGTAACGCATTAAGCTTAATCTTTCTGGGAGACATCTTTTTTGGTGGAGGTATGTGATTTTCTTTACCAGAAAAAATAGGTGGGGCCATTCTGGGGCCTGTGGAAGAACTCTCTAATGGGCTTGTTTGTGTTGCTGGTGCACCTTCTCGAATGTTGGTGCTGTCATCTTGCCTGGAGAATTTATACAGGTCAAGAGAGCTTACAATTTTGTATTCACTATATCCAATGTCAATTTGAAAGCATTTACCAAGAAAACCTGGGCTGTCATCCTCGTCTCTTTCTACTTCTTGAACAATAATGGCATATGTGTAGGTTGGCTGATAGGACCCTAAAATATCCCCTCCTTCAGAATCAACTAGGTAGCCCACATACTCTCCAGGATAAAAAACGTTCATTGGGTCCATTAGTAGTAAATGATGTATCTCTGCAGGTATTGGTGTCCCAGGAAGGGGAAGCTCAAGCTTTGAGGGCTCAGTTGAGTCATACTTTACACCAAGATTGTCCAACTTTTCTGTGATTCTGTATATGTCATTGCAGCCTAGCATAGCAATAAGATAGGAAGTGTCAGAAATCAGATTGTCCGTAGCAGACTTGAGGGTCATGGCAAGTGCAAGAAGAAAATTGATATCTTTGCTATCAGAATGTTGAATGTAGAGGTGGATAACTGATGTACCATATCGCTTCAAAAAGGCCAGGGTTTCACTCCGGCTGTTTGGAATAGGACTGCAGCCTTTAACTCGCAATGTCGTCTGTAACTTCTCAAAACAAGACACCTTCAAGCCCTCGCAAAGTGCTTTGCAGAGCCGTATGGCTTTTTCCTCATTTACCATGTATGCATTGTCATTCTCGTGCTTCATTATTCTTATTAGTCCTGTGATGAACTGCTCAGAGGAAAGAAGCAGCTGAAGCCGACCCTGAAGGGAGCAAAGGGCTCCAAATTGGCACATTTTCTGAGATGTGTCATCGAGTTGTTCCTCTAGGATACTACTCAAAAGTCTGGGCCTCAATTTCTGTGGAAGCAACATAATAAGCTTGGTGTGGAAAGCATGGTCTTTGCCTAGGTAGCACTGGCTCATGTCAACAAGCATTTGCACTCCAACATTACCCTGTATTCTGCTCTTATAATGTGGTGCATCATCAAAGACTAAATTGTTTGACTTGGCAAGCCGACCATCATGACTTGGTAGATAAAATGTAAGTTCTCTTAGAGTCTCTAGATCCTTCCGAATCTGTACTGGGTCATTCTGGAGACTTTTGAAGAATCCAGAAACTGCTCTTTTTACTGTTCTCATTTCATTTGGGTCAAGCTGCTTACCTTCCGAGCTTCTGTATATGCGACACAAAACTTCAACATATTGTTTTGTTGATACAATGTCCTCAGTGCCTAATAATTTGAACAACTGGTGAAAGGTGCCAAGTTCAAGCGGAAGCTTGTAGAGATATGGCTTAAAATCTGACTCATTGTCTAGATTTATTACAACCTCTTCTGGTTTTAGAAGTTTCCAGCCTTCTTCAACCATAACAAATGCTACCCCTCGCAACTGATAACGGAAGTCCCGTTTATCTGCATTAAGGTATTCATAGGTTCTCCTCAAGACTTTATTCCTTGTTTTGACAGTGTCATCATCCACGTTTGTGATGCTGCAGATGTTTTTGCAGTTGCTAATGACCTTTTCCAATGGTGGATCTGAAGTTACATTTAACATAGTCAAAACCTGTTCAAGCTGCTCCTGGCCTGAAAGGGTGCTTCCCTCTTGGTCTTTTATGCTTGCTGGAGTAGCCTTCTCTGGTAGAATAGGACAAGATGTCCAAAGTAATTGTATGACATCAGTTTGTTTAAATTTTGGATTAACTTGAGACCCATTGAAACGAATTAGAGGCAGAGTGCCATTGATTTCTTGGTGTTGAGGATGCAGTTTGATAAGTTCTGCTGGTGCACGTTCTGGACACAAAAATGAGACCATTGAGAGTTCTTTAAGAAATACTCCCTCAAACAGATCTGTCCTCTCATTGAAAATGTGATTCAAGAGAACATCAACTATGGTCTGAACTTTTTCTTTGGACCAGTTCTCTGTCTGTGCCTTAATGCTGATCTCTTTCACAAACTGGAGGACTTGTTGTTGAGACACAATATATTTTAAACCTATCTTGCGTAGGAATGTAATCCATGTAGGTAGGAGTGAAGTTCCATTTTTAGGTCTCAACACTTGCTCAATTTTCTTGAAGAAGTCCACTGGGATGAACGATTTTGGTGGAAGCATCACTTCAAACACTTTCACAGTTTGGTCATAGAAGGCCTTAGCAGGTTTTAGTCTGCTTGTTGAGTCAAAAATAAATGACAGGTTTTCCAGTTTTTCATACAGTTGGTCCTTTATGCAACATGACTCCTCCATTGTCAATAGCCTCTCCTTCAGATAAATGAGGTGTTGGATTTTGGCATCGTGTGAGAGAATGTCAAACTTTGGAAGAAGGTGCTTCAGATAGACTTCCAGGTCATCAATTGGATTGCACACAAGAAAGGTGTAGAGTTCTTTCAGCTGTGGATTATCAACTAGAAAGGTTGAGGATGTTGTGTGTGCCCATTTTTCCATGTCAGTTGATGGAATGCTTGTGGTCAGAACATAACAAGCTGAAAAGTTTGCAATGCTAATGTGCTGTCCACTGACAGCTCTGTAACATGGGAGCAATTTCAGACTTTGCACATCATCTTGACATAAATTAGTCAAATTAGAGTTAAAGTACAACAAGAGGGCTTCACAGTCTTTGTCTGTCAAGCTCCCTGCTTTGAAAGTTGATGTATGAATCATGTACTCAAGGGACCTCAGAATACTTGAAGGATTGTCTATATTTGCTGTGTACTGGGCCAGTAAAGGCAAGATGGGACTCTCTTTTGCACATATTTTGTTTACTGCTACTTGTAGGCAACCTGCTTTCATCAGGGTGTGGAAAACCTTTTCATTTTGTCCATTGGGGAAAATGGCAGCATACATTAGGCTGAAGGGTAACAAAACATCCTGTTCTGGCACAGTTAACTTGTTGCTTGATACCATAAACTTGATCCCTGGTAATAGAGCCCAATCTTTAAGGGTCTCCATAGCTGTCTCAAATTTTGGCTTAACCTCTGTTGGGTCATCCTTGATGCCAATATTTTCACTGATGAAATGCCATGAACTTTTCAGCCAAGATTCACTTGCATAGTTTTCCCTCCACTTCACAGGGGTCCTGGTTTTGTACTCTCGAGGTAGGACCGATCCCAATAAATCTCCAAAGCTGCTTATGTCAAAAACCTTTGCCACTCCTGCTTTGAAGAGAATGTTGGCATATCTCATGTATAGTGTATTCATGAACAGTTCTGTCCTGGAGGAGACAAGTTCATGTTGGTTTGTTAGGAATTTAGGACGTTTTGAGTCAAACACCTGCAAGAGGTTGTCCATTGTCAAAAGCAGTGGTAGCGCCTCTATTCTGATGTCATCCTCCTCTATATCTTTGAAGCAATAATCAACCAGCAGCTTCAGATTGTGAAAAAGCTTATAATTAGACTGTTGCAGTCGACAGGGCAGTTTTCCAACTTGACAAGATGTGTCTGGGGATGAAAAGGTCAACAGGAAGCATCGTACATCGTCTGGTGTCACATAGCTGACTGGAATACCTGCATCTTCCAAGCAGAAGTACAGGCTGGCTGTCTCATCACAACTGTGGACTAAATTGAAGCCTATATCCAGAAGCATGGCCTTTAGCCTGTAGACATTTTCTGCCACCGATTTACGTGTGGAAATATTGTACTCTGTGTTTTTCAGGTGCTGCAACTCATCTTGCAGCAAGTTGTCAAAGAATGCTCTGCCTTTAGTTGAAGTGGATGTGTTCACCCAGGAAATGTATATTGCCGAGTGCAAAATATCAGCGTTATCCAAATGTGGTGCCCTAACAACAGGCAGAAGTCTTTTCAGGTCTATATGAATACAGATGTAGATTGCCTTTACCAAACAGTACCAGTCTGGTTGAATGTCCAGTCTGTTTACAGGAAAGAAAAACAAAAACTTCCGCAACATATCTTTGACTTGGTGAATTGGTGTTCCCTGTAGAACTGTCACTGTGGGATCATGCCCAGGGAACATCCGACGTTTCAGTTGAATTAGCAGCTCAACATAAGCAGGGGCTATTAATGCCATCATTAGATTATTGTTCCAGTCACTCCTTACACCAACCCCATTGTCATCCCTCCACAAATTTCTTCTGGCAGAATCCAAGGCAAAATGCCCATTCACATGAAAAGGCAATCCCGTCTCTAGTGAAAGAGGAAGAAAACAGAAGGCTCTATGAGCCTTTTTATAATTGTGACTAGTACAAGCTGCCACCCCACCCCGAGGAAAGAGTGTTATGTCTTCATTTTTGTGGGCCGACACTACACTTTTTGAAACTTTTTCCATATCAGAAAATCCTGTTCTGTTGCATACCAGCCATGTTGTTGAGTTCCCATCTGAGTCTTCAATAATCATTGTGTATGTTATTTGTTGTACGGGGATTTGGTTCAGCTGCTTTTTCTTTGTCACACTGTCCACTACACTGGCATGAAACTGTTTACGTTTCAAACGATCACCATCTGTGATTTTTGCAGTGACCGAATACAACGTTTTTAATTCTCCTGTCCGATATTCTATTTCACATATTGAAATTTTTTCCATGTGGTTCAAAAACATAAGTAGTTCTGCACCATCTGTCCGTAGTTTGTCCAGAAGATTTTGTACCATTCGGTCTGAAGCAGGTACTGTGCTAATCTCTGAAATTTTTGCCATTTCTACAGTGCGGATAGGGAACCGAAACATTGTGCTGCGTTCCAACTTGAAATGATTCCCCAAATATAAGTTCAGAACATCAGAAAACTGCGACCTAAAGTCAGAATCCAGATCTCTGAACATTCTTCCTGGGCTAACAGTTGTTGCTCCAGGTGCATAACGTGCATGTGGGTCAAATATACAAAGGACATCATTATTTGAAATGAAAGATGGACAGTCAGTGATGTGATAAACCGAATTGAATCCAATACCATACTGTCCGGTTTTGCCAGGATTTGCCTCTTTTGTGCCTCGACCGAGATTCTGGATTCCTCTGATATCATCCTCTGTGAATGGTTGATTGTTGTACACGCAGAGGGCAGGAGCTTGCATAGACACCCATTTATCATCAAATATTCTGTCAGTTGGATGGGTCCTGGGATCGAATATAAAGTATATCTCTGTTGCTTTGGCATCATCTGCATTCTGAAGAAGCTCTTTCAGCATCTCCTTCTCTGATGGGTATGCATTAAGGATGCTCTTGATTCGGCTGGTGAGTTTCTCTTTTTGTCCAAACTCACTTCCAAGGGTGGTGAAGCAGACATTGGAAGCATACCTTTCCAAGGCTTTGTGGCGTTTTGGAATGGCACCTAATTTTACTGCTACCTCTCTTGGGATATCTCCATGACAATACTTCACAGTTGTATCTCTGACCTTTATCCAAGGGCAGTCATTGTAGCACAATGACCTGGACTGTTGCAAAGTGAGGTTGCTATCAGGTAAAAGTATCTGTCCATAGTTGCTTTGGCAGAATTCCTGATTTTTGTCTCTAATTAAACTCCATATTCCTTCACTGATGATTCTACGACATAGCTGAAAGTTATCCTCTGAGAGACATCTTCTTCCACATTCATTCTTGATATGTTCTAGAACAGCTGAGAAGTTTTCAACAGTGAAGTTTGGAAGAACCCCCACAGTTTCAAAAAGCTCACGGCAACTGTTTCTATACTTGTTAGGAAGTTGGTATAGATACGGTGCAGCGTCAAAATTCAAATGAAATGCCACTTTTGATGGATTTACATATGTGTTTTCCACTAGAATAGAGCAAAATGTTTGCAGCTCCTCCATAATCTCTTCACTAGCATCTTTGGACTGCATCATCTCTTCATATAGGTATTTGTAACAAGCATTCGTTATGTTTTCTTGATACAGTGTGACACCATCAAACGATTTTGATAGTTCTTTGAGTTGACTGATGACTAACCAAACAGATGGCCTTTTTATCAGTCCAAAATAGTCTTTCACAGCCAGAGACATGGGGCCACAGCCTTTAAAAGATGGAGAGTTCTCATTCAGGATTGGCTTCATCAAACATACAGTGTCCTGATGGTCTGTTGTGAAAAGCTCTTTTGCAGAAAACATTGTTGACTGGGGGAAATTATTTCCATACCAGGGGAGTGAAAAGCCAGCAGGCTTGGTCAAGAATGGAAGGAAACTGATGTCTTGTAGTTTTGTAACATAGTCATTTGCCCATGGGTCTCTCATTTTTAGTTTTTCATCAATCAAACTAAGCAGTATACTGCTCCTTTGGCATGCAGCAGTATGATCAACTTCATTAAGAGCTATAACAGATTGAGCACGTTCTGTCACGTCTTCCCAGGAAAGGTCATCTTTTACCATACCCAACAGGACTAACTTCACCAAGCATACCGGATTCAAATAGTCTTTCATACTTCCTTCAGGGAATCGCCCATCATCACTGTTGTACAGTTTAGCAACTCTTCCTTCTGGATGTATCAGTCGAGATGGTAGAACAAGACTGCGTGATGGTCCTGAGCAAGGAATACATGGGGTTTCTCTTAGGATACTTGCAAAATCCTCCAGTTTTTCATTGAGGACATAATGCATCAGGGGGTCACGAAGGTCTTTGTCTATATCTTCTATATGGGGGAAAAATACCTCTGTGAAGAACTGTTTCTCTGTGAGAGTGTTCTCCATCAGTTTCCCTTTACAGCCAGCATCATCAAAGCCTTCTTTTACCCACTCTGGCAGCTCAACAGCACAGAGATTTTGGGAACCACACTTTTTGAGATATTTCATGAATATTTTAAAGGCAGCAGGTCCAACATCAGGTTTGCAGAGCAAAGTGTCATCCAAGAACCTAACATACTTGATTGACACCCAGGTTTTGCCATCTGAGAAGACTTTTGCATTGTCTTCATCTTGACCTTTGGCAATTTCTTGATATACTCCTTGGCAAATCAAGTTAAAGTCATCATGCACAACTCCAGGGTCAGGCCAAGCTGCGTAGTAGTGATATTCAAGGAGTTCTCCATTTTCTGACATAGTACGCAGCATATTAAGTGCAGCCATGTATGCCTGCACTATCACATGTCTCATGAAAATGGAGTTCCATTGTCCTTTTGTGTCTGTCTTCCATATTTCCTTCCGATTTGATGTAACTGCAAAACATCCATTTATGTGCACTGGTAGTCCAGTTTTTATTCTGAGAGGTAAATAACAGAACACCTCTCCAATTGGGGTTGCATTTGTCCTCAATGTCCATTTTCGATTTTCTTCTTCAGAGAGCAGAACTGCTATACCCCCACATGGCACCAATCCTAGTCGTTTTCCACTTTCACTCAGAGAAAACTTCAGAGCTTCAGTCACATCCATACATGAAGAAATGAGCCAGGTTGTGGTTTCAACACCCTTCTGGGGAATTTCATCAGCAAGTCTCTTGGTTTGAGAGCCTTTAGCGGCCATCTCAAAGTATGCAGATGGATCCTCTTCTGAACCTCTGAAAAGTGGCGACTGTAGATCAAGAATACGTCTGAACACATTGTGGTACTCCTCTACCACAATTCTGATGATGCAACCAGATTTAGGAACGTCAGCAGGTACTCTGTTGGAGGTTGAAACTTTTTTCATGACTTTAGCTGCAGACTTCAGAATACTAAGAGGTCCATATGTCGCTTTGGAAGACCAAACACTCTTGTTTATTGTGACTACATCCTGTGCAGAAGCAGGATTTGACTCCTCAGATTTCAAATACTTCAGGACCATTGTTCCAACATGCTGAGTGAAAAGAATCAGCCGATGACCACAGATGCTGAACTCATCAACAAGTGAATATATATCAGTGGTGTTGTAGTATATACTGCTAATTTCACTTACTGCTGCTTCATGCTCTGTTCTGAAAGGAAGTCTGAAGAGAGTTCCATTATACTTGTAGGGGAACTCTTGCAACAGAGGAAGCTGACAATTGAAGACATTAAGAAAAGGCTTGAACTGGTTAGGAAACTTCCTCAGTCTTTTCTGCTGTTTACTCCAGTTGATTTTGATGCCTGGGTTTGATTTGTCCCTGATGTGTTTGCTAATGTGATTGATGTTTGGGTCAAACATAATCATAAATTCTCTGCTCATGATAATAGGTATGTCTGTCACATGATAAACAGAGTTGAACCCTAATCCAAATTTGCCTACTTTGTCTGCTTCACATCTTTTCATGGATCCACCCAGTCTTGTTATATTGAGGAAGTCTGTGTCAGAGAAAACAGCATTGTTAAATGACCACAAAGAAGGACCATGACAGACAATCATTCCAGGGTCCAGTAGGTTTTCTCGTATATCAAGATTTTTTCTCATATCAATCAGAAAACTGCATTCAGTAGCATTTGCATCATCAGCATTTTGCAGGAGCTCTTTAAAGATATCTGCAACAGAAGGATATTCCTCAAGAATGTTTTTTATTCTCACTGTTAGTGGTTCCCTTTGACCTGATTGTTCAAACCCAAGATTCTCCGGGTTTATTAGTCTTGTGCTCAAACATGGAACTCTTAACCATTCTGCAGTTTTCATGGGAATTTCATCATGTACAAGGATGATTGGCTCCGAGGTATCATCAAGTAAGTCATTCAGATCATCAACTTTGATATCACAGTATGCACATTCATGAATTGGTTTCATGACCAATTTGCTCGGATCTTTGTAGCAAAGAATTGGCACGTGCATATCAATATCCACTGATATTTGATTGTTGTACAACCACCGTAAGACGTTTATCAAGAGTAGGATGTTATGTTTGCTTTCTTCTTTTGTCATTTCATGCTCACTTCTGTTCTTGATTGTGTTAACCACTTCGAGAACATGGTTAGGGTCAATTTCATCAATAGAACCACAGAATTGGAAAAGCTTGTGGAACTTTGCAATGGTTTTTGGTAGTGAGTACAAGTATGGTTGTAGATCCAAATCTGGGACAGGCTTTAGGACTGTGATGCCAGGGGAGGCAAATGTTTTGCCTGTCCAAACCCAATCAAAGGACAGAGACTTCACTGCTTCTCTTGCATCCTCTAGGTGAGCTTGCATGAAGCCATAAATTTCAAAAAGGATCTGCTGGAACTGATACCAGTCCTCTGTGGTAAATACTTGGGATCTGTGCCAGTCAATTACTGCTTTTAAATGTTGGAGCACTTGGTCAACTTGGGGCTCCATGGATAACTTAAGGGCTTTTTTCATGCCAGCAGATGTTCGTTCTACCAATGTTATAGAAGATCCAACAAGCACTGCATGAGACAAACTGCACATGTCACAGAGAGAGGAAATATTACAAGAGTCTCCCTTCCAGGCAAGAGACTTAGGGTAATTTAAAGGCCTGTCTTTGCAGACTGGTACCCATTTCAATTTTTGAAGGGATGCCTGATTTTCTGAAGACTTCACTAACTTTGTTTGTTTGTTTAGGATAGTAAGTAGTGTTTTTGCCTTCTTCAGAATAGACCCCCATTCTGGAGTAGGGCTTCCCTGTAACTGTTCAACTTTCTGGGCAACATGAAGTACATCTTTTTCAGTAAGCTGCACCTCATTCTTGAGCCCTATCTGTCTTAGAGAATGAAGGATATCAGGAGATGAAGTGTAGGTGTTTGGTGGAAATCTTGTGTTTTCCTCCATGTAGAACAGGTCCTGTAGTATCTCCAGCTCAGGATCAAAAAAGTCTGTTGCTGCAAGGGGTTTTCCAGAGGAGGAATACATAAACTTAAGAGAGGAAAGCCATGTGATCACTGCTTTGTTTTCATTTTTTAGAAATGACAAATGAGTTAGGGTCCAGAGCATGATGCTCTCCATTTCTTCTTTGCTGTAGAAACCTTTCTCAATGTCCTGCACAATTACATTCAGGCATTCAGTGCTTTTTACCTGTTCCACGTTTAACAGTCCGATGAGACGAATCGTAGCCTCATCACAGCTCTCAACCACATTAATGGATAGTTTAACATCCGAAGGATACTTGGCAGTATGATGCAGTGCTCTAGCTCCTTTCAGGAAAGTAAAGGATGGGGTGCCTTTGTCTGAAAACCTCCCCACTTTCATAAAGATGGGAAGCTCTTGAATGATACGTTTCTCCTTTTCAGTGACATCTGTAAGACCAGCCAGAAAGCCTTTGAGGGCATCCTTTTGTTTGACTGTGAGGGATGAGACTTGACTAGCCAGTCTCTGGGATGAGGTCCTGTCCATTATTTGTAGCAGAGTGCTTGGAGATAACGGATGGATGTAATTTTTCAGGAGTGGGTGTTGCAAGCAAGAATCCAAGTTTTGTAATACAACCCCTCCAACTTTATTTATCACTTCTAGCAGGTCCTCAGAAATTGTGCTCTCTTCTTCATTCACAATAATGATAGGAGATGGAGTCTTGAGACGCAGAAGCTCCAAGGATTCCATACTATCGTTCAGTGGCATGTTTGGAATCAAAGGCATATCTTCAAAAATACTAAGGTCATCAGCAAAATTAATATACAAATGTTTCCAAACCATTTGCAGCCAAGATGCCAAGGGATGCTTCTTCTCTTTATTGCCAGGGTACCACTGCACAGAAAAGTCTCTGGAAGGCCATGCTGTGGTAAGAACCTCTTTTATGAGACGTGCTGATCTTTCTGGGGTTAGAACTTGAACCTGAGTACAGGGCCTTCCTAGAAAAAAAACACAACAAATCAAATAGTTATTATTGATACTTAGTAGTTAAAGCCCTGTAGAAAACAATAATTATTTAATCCTTATTCCCTGTGAACAGCTAGTTGTGACTTAGATTTATATGATTTGGAATTATAGGACATTTGCCTGCATGATTTGAAAAATCACATGCATACTCAAAACATTTATATGCATATTGACTTCTTAATCACATTGTTAATGTTGCTTAAAGTGTATTTCAAATATGCTGACTATGATTGCTGATTTAGAAAAAAAGCAAACCACAGCAGTACACACCAGGATGTTTAAAAATAATGGAAGCATATAACAGTAGTTGAGTTAGGGTCCTTCTCTGATTTGAAACCTGATTTGTGTTCAGATTTAGCATTATACATCATTGTCCACTTTATTAGAAACATCTGTACACCTGCACATGCAGTGGAATACAGTGATACAGTGGGCACAGGTTCACCAAAACTGGAGAGTTGAATATTGGGAAACCATTGCCTGGTCTTTTTCCAATTTCCAGCTTTACAGTTTCATGAGCCTGTGCCCACAGTAGCATCAGGTTCCTGTTTTTGGCTGATTAATGTGGAATCTTCTGTTGTTGTAGCCAGCCGTTTCAAGGTTGGATGTGTTGAGGTGCTTTTCTGTTCACCACGGTTGTAAAGAGTGGTTATTTGAGTTACTTTAGTTTTCCTGTCATCTTGAACTGGTACGGCCTTTCACGTCTGCCGTCTTTCATCAATAAGGTAATTCCACCTTCAGAATGTCTGCTCACTGGATTTTTTTTGCACCATTCTGTATAAACTCTACAGACTGTTGGAAGTAAAAATCCCAGGAGATCAGTAGTTTCTGAAATACTCAAACCAGCCTGTCTGCCACCAACATTCATAAGCCTACCCGACACTTGCAAAACTGGCACGCAGGGACCAGTATTGCTCTGCGCCAATGAGGGAACTGCTCATGAAGTGTGATTGGAGCTTCGTACCAAGTACGTGCGTGTGTGGCAGGAATTCTGAAAGTTTAAAAAATTTGGCAACACAAAATTTTTGTGCCAGTAATACATCTTATGCGCAGACTATTCACAACAATTGCGCATCACTGAGTGTCACTGCTTGCCATTGCATGCCTTTTTTGACAATGTAAACAGCTGTGGAACTCGGTGATGTGTATTGGCACACATATCTTGTGCATACATTGCACATAGTTTCCGCATGGCAAGCAGTGGCCCACCTCCTTGGTTTCCTTTTTCTGCCAGGGACTCTTTCTTCTCTCCTCCTCTAATTTCTGCTGATGATCAACAATCATGATGCCCGCAGCTGCCACATATAATCACTTTTACATCTGTTAATAATCTTGCATTTGCATTGCATCTGAATCTTGTGAATTCAACTTGTCTCTTCTAACGCTGAACACTGACTGTGTGAAGCTTTTTGAACCATAGCGTTCCAAGGCGTGGACCATCGCACCCCAAATTCCTGCAAGATGACTTCACACATGTGAAACTATAGTATGTCAGTGAGTGATCACTCATGCCACTGAGCGCACAGATGTGCCCAGGTGTGACATCATTGTAACTTATGCGCAAATAGTCATTTGTTTTACAGCATATAACTATGCTGTATTAATGATTGCCATGGCATGCCATTGTTTGTCTTAGATGTCTCACATGATCATGGCAGATGACCACCTAGTTTGTAATGTATGCATGACAGATGGCACAAGATGGCACGACATGGTGCAAACCATGCCTAACTCTGTCGTGATGACAAGTGTCGCACCCCCTTTCTGGCACGCCATGTTGGCATGCCACAATGCAGACCTGTTCGTGACCAAAATTCTTGCAAGTGTCAGGCTGGCTACACAATGGTCAAAGAGAGATAATCAAACTAAGATCACTTTCCCCCCTAGTCTGATGTTTGAGGTTAATATTAACTTAAGCTTTTAACCAGTATCTATGTGATTTTATACAGTGGGTTGCTGCCACATATTTGGCAAATAGGATGAATTGCATTAATATGCAGGTCTATAGGTGTTCCTAATAAAGTGAATGGTGAAGGTATGCTAAACATAATAAAAATACAGTTTTGATAATCAATTCATAAATAAATGTTTGTTAAAAAATGTTGTATGTCAAAAAAGAGAATAATTATATGCATAATTATTCAAAACAATAAAATTACTACTGAAAATAAATGCTTCCTTTATTTTTTACTTAACACAATACACATTTTAATAAGTGCACATGGTAGTTTGTATTCTTTGAAATGTACAACCACAAAGGTAAAGGCATGATGTGCAAAAAATGTGGATGGTGGTAGCTTCCACAAAGTACACGTATACAAGAACAGACCCACAATGAACTTGGTAACATGCACTGCATGCTGTAAGCATACAAATTTTATCACTGTACTGCTTTAGGTAATCACTTTTATTTAGTCTATTACTCTATGTAATTTTACATAATAATGTATATTTGTGTAATGAAAATCTAAAATTGGGTAGAATATGGAAATTAGACGTTAGATAATGTCTGACATTTATTCATGTTTATCATCAGTTAGTGATTTGGCATTACAGTTCTGTAAAAAAGGTAAGTAGACTAAATGTTAAAATATTAGGTTGTATTATTCATCACTGCAAATGTAATGACTGAAACTGATCCATTAAAGAGGAGAATGGAGTCTTTCCCTCCACAGGCATGACACAACACTTACTTACCTGAACAACCCCAAAGATACTGCTGAACTGGGATTCATATTCAACATCAGGATCAAAATAAAAGCACAGTTAATCTCACGAAAGAAAAATGTGAATAAAAAAAGTTAATTACATTAATGAATTAATATATAATTGGCACACAAATAAATTATTTACATTTAACAATATATATGCTGTATAAATACTGCGACAGCAGTGTGATCAGGTTCTGCAATGTCATTCAATGACAATTTACTCAGAGGAGAAGAATGCTGTTCCCTGCCAAAGTATTATCACCTAAAGATTATGCCAGCAGCCGTTCCTGGAAAGAAATGTTGGCTGGCACCTTTTAAAAGGTTATCTCATTTCTTTTAACAATCTTAAAATAGCTAATATGTGATTAGCTCAAAAGAGGGTAACAGTATGTAGTTTTATATTCTGAATTTTAAGGTTGGCCTGAAAAAGAAAAAAAAGTCAAAAGCAGGCTTTGTAAATTCAGTATGTTTCCCTGGCACACCACATAATGATGCTTAGTTCTGAGGTCTGTAAACAACTGTCTATAAACAAGGCACACAGAGAGATGTTAACTGGCTCACAGCTTCTCTCTGAATGTATGATAGGTGGCCTGCTGGCCAACATGTTGCGATTCTTCCATTTCACCTGATGGTGGCAGCAGACTGTGTTAACACATTTAGCTAAAATGCAAGAGCCATTTTTTCTGTGATTACACCTGCAAATAATTTTACAAAATGATACCTAGTCATGGCTACAGAAAAACAACACAAAGTTAACAGTGAGAAAAGGTGATTTCAAAAGAGCTGGAAACAACTAAGCATGGAAAACATTTCGTCCTTGACTTAAGTGGATTTACAACCAAGTATTAAAAATGACAATTTAATTTATGATTATATTAGTTTGTCCGATTACTTTTGGTCCCAGTAAGCGAGGGGACCATATATAAAAATTGCTGTAATTCTTACACCATTCACTCACTTTGGATGTAAATACCTCCACAGTAAAGCTCATATTTGTTATTTAATTTCAACTCCAGTACACTACAGCCTGGCCCTTGAGTATTTTGATAATGTCTAATCTGGTCCCCTTTGAAAAAATGTTTGGACACCCATGCAATGTGATAATACTTATTGATATAATTACCTCTGCTTTTGGCTGCTTCTTTCAGGCTACTCATGACTTGTGGGGCAATGCTTTCTAGTACGAATCTTCCTTCCAAACCTGGGTAAAGGGACCTATTGAGGAAATTATGTACATTGTTCAATAGCTAAATCTTGAATTTTTATCGTTCGTTCATTTTATCTGCATGATTTTCAGGTAAAATGACAATACATATCTGCTAAACAAAATGTAGCAATCATTAATAAGAAGCCTGTTTAATACCATACCTTGGGTACTCTTCAGAGGCAATATACACAGCATCCTTGTCACTCACAGAGGAAGAAAAAGCAACAAATGTGTCATTTTGCAAAGGCAGCAGCTCCAGTCCAATAAGGTCACTGTAACCGGCATCACTGAGAATATATTCAAGCAGAAGTAGTTTCTCACTGGATGACCCTTTGTGCCTAGTTTTCCTTAACATTTGCCGTACAAAAGAAGGTGTCACTCTCTTTAGGTTGTCAGGTTTGGTGAAAAATGTGTTCAAGACAGCAGAAGCATTGGCTGGCACCCTGGCCAGCATCATCCCGGAGTTCTGGAGGTATTGGATTACTGATTCTGTGCTGTCCTTTGTACAGTCTAGCTCTAAAAACACTGCGTCATCCACTTTGACCCAAGTGTTGCTGAGAGAGTAGATTACTGGCTCCTGGAGCAAGTCATGGAACAGAGCCTCAAGAATGGGTCTCCAGTGTGAGCGTATCCTGTTAGGATCAGGCCAGGCTTCATACATGCTTCTAGGAGAAAGGGGAAAATCTTGGTCTTTCATGGTCTGTATTCTCCTAATAGTCTCCATGATGAGAGTGTAGTATGCCTTTGGAATGACTTTTACAACAAGGAGCTCATTCCAAACGGCCGCTGGGTCCCTCCATTGGTCCACCTCCCGCCATTTGATACTCCTACGGTTATCAGTCAAGCCAAAAAAGCCACTGACATGCACAGGTAACCCCGTCATACTCTCTTCTCCCAGGGGCAGTGGAAGAAAACAGAATGCCCGCCCTGAGAAGCTAGAAGTTGCACCCTTGTCCTCATCATCAAGAAGCATCAGTGGTAAAGCTATGCCAATAGTTGGGATGAACTTTAGATCATCTGCAAGAGTGTCCAGTTCACTACACATGCCTCGTCCACCCACAGCATTACAAACCAACCAATTGGTCCTCTGAATTTCTTTTGCAGTTTTATCCTGCACCTCAATGCTGAGCTGGTATGTGCTGCAAGTGATTGAATTAACAGGCACACCATTATTGTAGCTGTCAATGGCCAGGCCTAGAGTTTTCAGAGAGTTGGGATGCTCAAGTTTGTGTTCAGAGTTCTCACCTGCTGAGACTTGGAAAAGCACCCGTTCAGTACCATCTGACTCACGGATATGCAGAGAGACCTTCTGGACGCTCTTCAGGAACAGCAGCACTGTGTCCGCGTCAGCTTTAAAAGACTCGAACAGCTCTAGAACTTTCTCTTTATTATACACATTGCTGTTTAGCTGAGAAGGCTTCATACGAAGAGGGAAGCGAAAAAGAGTTCCTGGAAAATTGCTATCTTTGATGGTCTTCTCAGAGCTGCCAAAAATGCCAAAGTATGGTGCAAACTGGTCATTCAGCTCTGTTATTTCTTTTAAGTCTGTCTTCAAGTTCCAACACTGGCCAGACTCATGGACCCCAAACAGCATCTGATGAGGGTCCAGCATCCCGATTTGATCCCCACTGAAAATACTTGGGACATCTGGAGAGATTAGATCATTCATCTTAAAATGCATGATATCTATAGTATCTACAAATTATGTTTGTTTTTTAAAAATTGGTATCTGGTATCTGAGAATTTGAATGTGCTATAGTTACCTGTTATGTGGTAAACAGAGTTGAATCCAATCCCAAATCGCCCAACTTTTAAAGGGTCTTCTCTTTTCCTACTCCTCGCAATTTCCTGAATCCCATTCCAGTCTTCGGTCGTAAAAACCGCATCATTGTACACATACAAGGCCGTTCCTGGCAGACACAATCACATTACAATTGCATAATGAGCTTTGTATAAGGTTCATATTGCTAATGGCACATTTGCATTAAATATTAGGTATGTACCTTGATAAAAACATCTGTTCCATGACCACTAACTCCAACTTGCAGCTTATACAATATACAGTCATACATGGAACTCATATCACACAAAATAAAATGGGATTGGCCAACACAGATGTCTGCTCACAGTGCACTCTGGGGAGCACAGACAATTACTTCCACGCCATCTGGCTTTGCCAACCAGTTCACTCCCTATGGTTAAGGGTTACTGAAACACTCTCCACCATCCTGAGTTGCAGAATCCCAGCATCAGCGCCACGCTGTCTTCTTGGCGATACATCCAATATACACCTTCCATCTAAATACAAAAATCCTTTGCTCATTTCTCTAGCTGTCACCAAAAAAGTAGTCCTCCAAAACTGGAAATCCAAGAGCCCATGTCATATCACTCACTGGACCAACCTGATTGCAGAATACATCTCAATGGAAAAAATAATGCTCTCCAGAAGAAGCATATGTCAGCCTTTGAAGATACCTGGAACCCATTCGTAACTTTTCTAAATTCCACCAGAATAAATTCAACTAAACATAAAAGAAAAAAAAAAAAGACAGTATATATCACCAGAACAAACTACCCCAACACACACTCACTCTTATTCACCCTTAGCATAAAACCCCAAATACACACATCACATTTGACCAACTTCAGCAATCCCAACAGTAACTACTTATCTGACTTGTCCCAGCACTGTCTCTTGTAAGTCACTTTGCACTGTCTCCCGTCTGTCTGTCTGTCTGTCTTTTTGTCCTGTCCTCACCATCTTGTCTCGTGCATGCCTGTTATTTGTCCCATGTTGTATTTCTGTTTTTGTATGTTATATATGAGCCCCCCCTATCTACGTCTGATACAAATGTGAATGTAAATACTTTTGAGAATATGTATAAAGTTATACTTAAAAATAAATAAAGTTGTCCTCTGAAGAGGGGTGGTGGTGGTAGAGGGTATATACAAAAAAAAAAATTAAATTAAAATAAAAATAGGTATGTACCTTGGTATTGGGCCATATCAGGTGACCACAGTGACTCCACACCATATTCATTCTCATCATACATAAATTTAACCTCCGTTGCTCCTGCATCCTCTGCATTCTGAATCAACTCCTAAAAGAGATAGAGATCAAGAGTCAAGAAATAATCATTAGATCTTGCTTAGTAGGAAGAGAATAAGAGTGTGTACGTGGTATTTGCTTTAAAGCTATTTTTCCGATCAGTTTGGTCAGTTAGGTATGCCCAATTATTTCAAGACACTGACCTCTCACTTTTAATTTTGGACTCTGTATCTTTACATGTTTCCCTTCGTTGTTCCAAAGGAGTCTAACAATAGGAAGACCTCGCCATATACACGCATCAGCAGGGAAAACTTACCATCGCAGTGTCCATTACACCACAGATTTATAGAATTTTATAAATATTCCAAGTAGGAAGCCAGATAGTTTAATTTTATGTCATTTTACATATAAACACTTATATTTTATAATTGTTATTTACAAAAGGGTTACAAATTAAAGGAAAACGGGTGACACTGTTATGCTGTGTGGCATTCTTTTTGAAGGCATGGGTCCGTTGTCCCATCAGGCAGAAGCATCAAGGCAAATCAATACAAAGTTCTTTTGCCTGATTTCCTTTATTTTAGGATGGAACATTACTATTCTGATAGGAGTGATCTCTTCCAGGATGACCCTGCCCCCATCCACAAGGCTCGCTGGATAAACTGACTGAGGAGTATGAAAATTAGGTACATCATGAGCTAGGACCTACACAGTCACCCGATCCCAACATGGTGAATAATAATGGGAGATTTTGGAGCAAAATATCAGGCATCACTTTGCACCACCATCATCAAAACACCTACTGACTGAATATCGTTTAGAAGAATGGTGTTCATCCCTCCAGTACAGCTCCAGAGACTTGTAGAATCTGTGCTAAAGGGAGTTGAAGCTGTTCTGACTGTTCATGGCTCAACAACTTGTGTTGATTTTTTCTTTGTCACTAGTCCATGTGCATATGTCTAACTTTAAATGGATTTAATATCGACCATCACAAGACCTACTTTCAATATTTGTCCGCCTTCTGGATATCGCCGTAATATGTCTTTCAGAAACTCTACCAAAGGTGGAGTGGTTTGCCCAAACCTCCCTGTAAGAGAGTATTTCACAGGTAAAACACTGCTGCCTATGAAATGTTCATGTTATACAGTGGAATGCAAAGATTTACATAGCCTTACTGCAAAATAATAAAAGTGACAATATATTTAATGTTATACAGTTACCAAATTGTCAAGAAGAATATATTAAGATATTACTGTGAAACAATATTTCTGATTGTGATATACATGTGCACATTTATTCCACTATTTCAGTGCTGCTGTTTTGAATTTTTGCAATGTATATAGGCCAGGTATTTTCCCAACCAAGCGCGATGCAACCTTCTGTACTCAACTGTAGGTATAAGTACTAATTTATTACTATATAAAGATCACATGAATACTAAATTCATCCTAATTCATGGGCATAGTAATTGCATTTTTAATATGTACAAGATATCTATAAATATATTCATAAGATGAAAGTTACCACCCCCTCGCAGTCCTCTTCCGTGCAGTGTCATGGTTATTTCTGGACTCCCTTGTAGAACCAAGTTTCCAATTACAACTTCATCCTTAATCTAAGTAGAAAATCACAGATCACATCAATATCATCATGCTATCAATGGGACAATGTATTGATCTATGTAAAGTAAACCAATACATATTGGGAATCAGTGCCAATATCAACCAATATCAATATGTTGGAAATGGAATTTGACTCTCTTTGAGACATTGGCTGCTCTACTGGAGGGTTATATTCAATCTCAGTTTGATTTATGTGAGTTACAAAGCCCCTCTAGGTCATTTCAAGCTTCTGATCACATCTGTGCACACCCACTCTGCAGCAGGTGGGCCTGCAGCATGTGAAGCTGCAGGGTTAAAAAAAAATGTTTGGGAAGTCTTAAATATCATGTTTTACTCTGCTCAGACAAGTCAAAAGGGCTACAGAACATTTTCAAAGCAAAAGCTTCTGCTAACTCATCTGCTGTGCTCAACATGTTCCGGCACAAACGGGTGCAGTCTGACAAAACTGGTCAGAAAATGATCCGTCTCAGAGATAACCATACTCATTAATTCCGTAGTTATTTTGTACCTAGTTATGTACACTGCTTCCCAAGCCAACATTTACTCAAAATATACTTTAGTTTTCTGCACAGCTGCTGAGGTGACATGGTGGTTGTTTTTTAATACGCTTTGGCAACAAATAAAAATACTGAGGTCAAAAGTAACCACAAGTTAATATTTTGAGTGCCTAGCGGCCATAATTTATTATGTTGTGTCTATAAGACACCAGATTTGTGACCACAAACTGTTTAACAAACAGCCTCCAGTTATTTAGTGGGAATAGGCAAAAAAAGTCTAAAAAACAGTTTTCCCTTTGAGAATTCACTTAATTCACATAAATGCCACAAGATACACCATGTTGGTGTATCGGACACCTGACCAATCATGACCATATGGTCTTGTTGAACATTGCATTATAGATTATTATTAGTTCCCCTTTGGTGTTATTATAACCACTATTCGAGGAAGGCCTTCCATTAGATTTTGGAACGTGGCTGTTGGGATTTGTACCCACAAAGCATTAGTGAGGTCGGGCACTGATGTCAGATGAGGAGGCCCGGTGTGCAGTCAGCATTCCAATTCATCCTAAAAGTCGGGGGTTAAGGTCAGGGCTCTTTGCAGGCCACACTAGCCTTGGCAAAAGTTTTTATAGACCTTGATTTGTTCACAGGGGCACTATCATGCTGGAACAGGTTTAAGTTCCAGGAAGGGAAATCTTAATGCTACAGCATACAAAGCTATTGTGTGCTACAAACTTTGTGTAAACAGTTTGGGGAAGAACCACATATGAATGTGATGGTCAGGTGTCCACACACTTTTGTCCATATAGTGTAAGTATTTTATGGCCACTAAAATAGATCTTCAGAAACTGGCAAGTGTATTAATTTATGGCAACACCTTATTAAAAAATAGCCACAATGACACCTCATTGAAAAGTATTCTTTTTGCTTTGTTGCTTAATATAATCACAATTAAGCACATAATTGTGCAGCTTTAGTATGAATTTGATTTCAATATAGTGCCATGCACGACAGGAAGTGTTAAGGGCTATGGTTCAATGATCCCACAGTTCAAATCCCATGCCATCGCTGGTGCAAAGTCCTTAACCAGCAAATTCTCAGCTCTATGCTTGGACTGTGTCTCACGTAAATGTAGTTTTGGATAAATAAATATAAATGTAATATTGTAAAATGTAATACTGAAGAGCGTAATTGCAATAGTACCATAAACCCACAGTTAATTCTAGACATCAGCCTGAATATTTAGTCTAATACTTAATGAATAAAACCATTATAAGACCTATTACATTATGTAACACAGGGCAGCCTAAGTTGTCTCTGCTGAGCAGCCGGTGTTTGCAGAAAAAGTTGCACTGTACAGAAAGCAATTTCTACAAGTACAATCTCAGAACATTTCAGATAGCATTTGCAACATAACTCATTTTGCTGAGTTCGTTTTTTCCCCCGTCTTATTTTCTCTCTTTCTTTGCTTAGCAAGTTGAGAACTTGTCACAGCATCTCCAGCAAGAATCACCACAAGCAAAAATTCCCGAGCTTATTACAGACGCTGGATTAAGGCCAGCATCAGAGGTATCTGTATTATCTAGTCAAATGCAGGCTTAAACAAAAAGAAAAAGAACCAATCAATACAAAGTCAAGGCTTGCTCTGACAGCATTTGAGCTGTAATGTGTGAATGGAATCTCACACTGCTCCCAGATTATCCATTTGGCTTTATCCAGATCTACAGACTGCTTAGCTTGTGATTATTTTTTGATCGTGACATAAGTAAGTATGGGGAGAGCTCACCCACCTGCTCTTTTCAGTCATGAAGGCTTCCCTGTTTTAAGGTCACGTGCATAGAGCAGTCAAGCGATGAAAACTGCCTCAGGTCAGGGGTCTGTTTCACCTCAGGGTCTTTATGTAAGCAGTAATTTAACTCAGTCTTTTTTTTATTTTTTGGACATACACTGATTGTCTTGTCTCATATTTAAGAAATAGTAATTGCATTTGTTGAATTTCACATCACATGACCTTCAGTGATTCCTTACATGAAAGAAATGACCTGAGAACATATTTCCCAGAAACATGCTGTTAAACAACCCAGTCACTTATTTCAACTATGTAAGCTATACATTTTATAACTGCAAATATTTTCAATATTGTGACATCTGGAACATTATGACTCAGCACAACCACCTAAATCAATGTTTAATAGGAACAAATGACTTTTATTTATGTTTATTTCAATACCTTTTTAAAAAATAAGCTTCATGAAATGCCTCGAGAAATTACTTAGATTTCTGTAAAGCTTTGTGCTTCTTACAACATTTATATACAAATGATGATAGAAATATAAATACAATATAAAACTTAATTGATTTCATTGTCTATCCTATATTTAAAAATATCCTTATTATTCAAGTAAAAGCTTTTCCATATAAAGCAATTCAGCAAGCACTTGTGCTTTAGAGTATACTCGCTGATAATTACTCACCACTTTTCCATTGTGGATCAGCTGCTGCTCACATACAGGGAACTTGGTTTCTTGGTAGACGAGCTGCTTGATTTGCTGGACTGCTGTACACCAAGGGACTTGGAAGACCCTTTGGCCTAGGTACTCATGCCTGACGGTCACCAACAGCAACCTGTAAGTTATAAATAAAAGATTATGTAGGGCACGCAACACAGCTGAAGATACTTACAAGTGCTGAGGATTAAAAAATATTATTCAGATAACAGGTGACATCTGGAATTTTAAAGTAAAATTGTGTGAGGATGTACATTTAGTGTTTAATACTATACAATATAATGTACAATAAAAATACATTTAAACTCACAGGAGTCAATTGAATGTTACAGATTACAGATATATCTATATGTGCGTGCGTGTGTGCGTGTGCTAGCTTTGCAATGCACCTGAAAGTGCTAAAATATATTTTTGATAGAATATGCCTAATCAATACAATTTTAAATAAATGTGATATGCATCTATGTACAGACAAAAGTATATCAGGGAAAGATCCTATAATTTTCTTACTTGCTTTAGTGATTGTATGCCACTGCATTTTGCAGGCCTTGACAGTACATCGTTAAGCATGCCACTTAATAGAAATTAATGACTTCCACTATGACATTAGCTCTTTCACACAAATTCAATTATCCTGAAGGCCATTAAGGGAAAGCTCCTTAGGAGGTGCATGTGCAACAGTTTCGCTGCATGGTTAGGCTGTACAAAATGGACAAAATGCTGCATTTCAGTTTAATCTTAATCTATTGTAGATGTAATAGGTCTTGAGATATTAGAGTATGCTGAAGATAGCTATACATTGGCCTGTCTTGCTTTGATCAAATGTATTAGTCAAATATTATTCGACTAACCAGCCACAGAAACACACGAATACGAAATAACTTTTATATTAAACCCTACAGAAACTTGCAAAGGCCAACAGGAATTGCCTTCAGTTCGGGCATTAGACTTAAAAAAAAATTGGGTGTAAATTTTAATCATTTAATAGCAACAAGGTTGAATTTACAATACACAACATAAAAAGTACTGTGATATCTGACATAGTATAAAATAAAACATAATCCAGTACAATTGCTCATTTGACTGATGTTTTATTGATTTAAACAACCAATCTGAAGCCTTGCTCAAGAACCCAAACACAGCAGCTGGGATTTGAGCACATGATCATCCAACCCGTAACGCAAACCTTAACCACTTAACCACCACAACTAACTTGCACTGACTCAACCACTTCTACCAGAGATGTTATAAAGACTTTGCTTCAATCACTGATTGATTAACTTGCTGAAATCCAAACACTGCCAATCTGCCATGCCAGCTCAGATGTATAGCCTATCGCATCAAATTTAACTATCAGCCAAATGAGCAATTTGTGCTCTTTTATTCTATGTACTAAGATAGTGCAGTACTTTATTGTAAATATGTTTTACAGCTGTTTACATTTGACAGTACTTCACTGACAAAATCCTGCTGCCACTAAATCACTGGGAAATTTACAGCCATTTTTTTTTCTCAGTGTAGGAAGTACCTTGTTACAAAATGGTGCCTCAATATAAGAGTAAAGGAAATCTGACCACATTACGTTTTGAAGCATGTAAACACATTGATGAGGGTTTCAGAGAGGGCGCGGCTTTGGGATGCATGTTATCTTTCTTATTATAGGCCCATCAGGACTGCTATTTCACACTGCACTGGTGTGCTATTTCTAAACCTAATA
>JAQQZR010000003.1:8083366-8109058 GCA_030068235.1 Notoglanidium macrostoma
AAGAGAGAGACACACACACACACACACACACACACACACACACACACACACACACTCACACGTACAGGCACTGCGGAGGAAGAAACAAGCCGCGGTGAAATGCGCGAGTGAAGATAGTGAAAGATCCTCCCGGACTAAAGGGACACTATCACTTGTGGTAAGGCAACAAATAACTTGATGCTGAACATTTGCACTGTTTTCAAACTGTTTTTTTGTTGAACCTTTATAATGCAAATCTGTAAAACGAGCACTTTTTGCATTCTTTAAATTATATATGAAGTCACAAGTAGCCTACAATGGTCACCACGTGTTTGTTTTCACAGTAAAAAAAACAAAACATCTTAATATCATCTTATAACGAGGTTGGGTTCTTGAGCAAGACCCTTAACCCTGTGTATCCTGTGGCTTTTCATGAAAACGTCAGCCACATGAGCTATATGAAAATCAAAGTAACTAAAAACCATGTAGACCTTTTATGAACTGTATGCATTTCATGATTTCAGTGGTTTCTTGGAAACCTCTGGAGCATACCATGAAATTAAATATAGGCTAGCTATAGACATGTTTTTGTAAAGTGAAATATGGACATGTTTTTAACTTTATGAGAATATGATTGTACTATATTACTATAGTATATGTTTTATACATGTTACCATACATTGCTCATATATTTTGTATAGGATAGGCTACATTGTGTATGTTTTTGTTTCATGTGGCTTACATACATTTGGATCCTGTAACAAACTGGACTTGTGCTCATGTCTGAGTCTAATTACTCTAATTTCACAGTGTATGTGAAGAGAACTTCAGCATGACTCTGGCATCAAGATTGAGCTGCTTTCCTCTTCTGAAGATACTTTTCCTGCACTTATTACTAGTAGGTTTGACTCACAGCTTAGACACTCTGAATTACATTGAAGCTAGCCAGTGAAAGAAAACCTTTAACCTGTATAAAGTTAGTAGAACATATTGGAACGTATTTGATCCTTACTCAGGATTCAGGAATTGGTGTCGTGACAATATTCCTCTAGGATTTAGCACAGTATGGAAATGATCCATATGATGGCTTTGATATGCTGTGTTGAAGTGTTGGAATTCTTAACCAAGGAAGATCGTGTTTTATATCCGTTTCAGGTTGCCATAATGGCAGAGGAAAGAAGAGCATGCAGGGAGCAGGAATACAAGGATCAGTTCGGGAAATGCATCGCCTGCAGTCAGTGTGACGCCGGACAAGAACTATCAAAGGTTTGGCATGTTTTGCTCTGTTTCTTGTCCTGTACCATGTCATGGAGTGTTATTTTTTCGAAAATTCTTTATTTGCTTATTAGCAAAGTTTCAAATTACTTTCAGATTAGACAGTCACAGCCTGCTGACTTAGACTTGAGTATTTTCTATGAAAAAAAACCCAAACTCAAAATACACAGAATTTTAGTTCACAATAAGATAAACAAACAAAAAAAAAAACACATTTGCTTATTACTTTTCAATAAGAGAGGGAAAATGTTCAAAATGAGTGTGAACATGTGTGGTCCTGGAACATGGAGCCACTGAGGCAAAGTGATCATAAAAGAGAAGGATTCACCAAATTAACGTCTTGAAGTTTATGAATTTTCAGCTTTATGAAAGAGACACCTACTAAAGAGTCCCATAGAAAAATACAGCTTTAGAGCGGGGATGTCAGTGCTTTGAATAGTGTGTCCTACTCGATTAATCTACTGCTTCCTCCTTAAAAAGAGAGAAGATAAAACATTGCTGTCCTTTGTAGAGTGTTGGCAAGCCAACAGTTACACCCATATGCCTGGGTCTCATCTATTCTGTTGTTTTTGTCTAATTTTTAAAGCTCATCTTCTATGTTGTCACCCTTGTAAAGTGAAACTTAAATCATAAGCTTGTGTATAATAAGCTAAAATAAGGGACATGAGATTGACATAATTAAAACATTTTGGTACACTTTGTAGCTATAAATAATAGGGCTAAGATCAATTAGTAGTTTTAAGTCTTCCACTGGAATACCAGCTGCGTTTGCAGATAAGAAACGTTTTATGTGAAGGAACTATCTTAACATAAAGCAAAATGTTTTATTGTTGTGCAGCTCAAAGTTTCCTGAAAATTGCCTTTGAAGCTATGTTTGGTTTGTGACAAAACAGGGCAAGTCAGGGTAATTCGGACTTTTTCCTGAGCATGCTGGTGCAGTGGGTGCCATCACAGGATGCCAGCTCTAGGTTCCTGAGCAGGTTACGGTCTTTGTAGGGTCTCTGCTCATGTTTACTCTGTGTCCATATGGGTTTTCTCTGGGTTTGCCAGTTTTCTCTTAAAAGTATGCCAGTAGGTGGACTTGGCTATGCTAAGTTGCCTCTTGATGTGAATGAGTGTGTGATTGATGCTCTGTGATGGACATACGTCCTATTCAGGGTATGTCCCTGCCCTCTTGCCAACTGTTCCTGGGATAGGCTCTGGCTCCATTATGGCCTTGATCATTATAAAGCGGTTATTGAAGATGAAAGAATGAATTAATATATTTTCCTGCAACTTTTTTTCTTCTTTTCTTTTATGTAATGACTGTTAAAATGTTTTATACTACAGTGCTGTTGGATTTGGTAATATTCTATAACTGCAGCTCTGACAGTAGTTCCAGCTGCAAGGCAGATCATAAATTCATATTAATGTGCTCATTATAATTTATTTTTTTCTCTAGTAAAAATGTCCCAAGGGTCTTGCATGTCAAACGTAATCCACATGAACAGTATAAAGTCTCCAGTGTCAGTGCTTTGTAACAGTCAGAGGAAAAGCTGTGCCTTTAAGCGTTCAGACACTGCAAAAGCTTCAGGACAGAGGGCTTTCTTAGTAACATTACAAGTTGTATCAACATTATGGATAATAGCATACGTTCTTGCTTTATCAGTCTTACTTATAAGATAATACTTTATGCTATATACTAAGATTATATATGATTTATAAGATTATAAGACTTTATGATTATTCATTTGACCCTCTGGGGGAACACATGAAGGTTGTGAACCCTACAATGTAGAACCCTACGATTGTGTTTGTCTAATCCTTAAGTATACAAAGGATCATTTTTCTAAATGCTATAAACTTTGGAAGAACTCACATTCCACCTGTGTTTCATCAAAGTCCTGCAGATGTTCTGATTAGAACTGTTACATCATCGCATCTTTCATAAACATATTTCTTTCCTGCATCTATTTGAATCTCTTCTGAACAACTGCGCTCTTTAAAAAAAAGATTCACCACTGAGGATCATTTAAAAACACAGCTCTAGTTTAATTCAAACGTCATTGTATCTCATTATGGCAGATTAAGATCAAAATTAAAGCAATAATAAAAAAATGAAAAAAAGCTTCGCAACTTGATCAAAGTTCACCCTTAAGCTCTTTGAGAAGGCGTGTAAATTGACAGGTTTTTCAGTAACTGAGGGAGTTGGAGAATTCTCCAGGGCCTGAATAAATGTCCTTTAAACATCGGTGTGTCTGAACATGCTCATGCTTCACCCAGTTTTCTCTTCAACTGCCCCACTTCCCTGTTTTTCACATGACATCTTCACTAAAATCAGATGTCAAGATAGGAGCAGAATGATATCTTGTGGGTGCTGCTTTGGAGAGTGCTAAGATTGTTCTGAGCTGATCTGTGAAACGGGATTTAAGATGAGAAACATTTTGTCATATCTTGACATAGAGCAGATTTTAGATAATATTTATTATTATTTTTAGCTATCTGCTCAAAACGTCTATGCATGAGAGTTTGAATTAGATGATATTTGTTTTTGTGGCATTTCTTTCTATTATATACAGATCCACCCGAACCAAAACGTTTCCTTCACATAACTTTTAATTTGGAGGCCAATAAACTGTCCAAAACCCCTTCTCAGCGCTGCATGAAGTCTCCGAAAAGACAAGTCGGAGTAGTTCCAGACTTGCTGCTGGTTATCTCCCCAATGATGGCAAAGTGCCCGCAAAGAGAGCTGGGCTATGCTTGTTTTCTTTCCTCTCTCTTTGTTGTCCGGCCCTCCCTCCCTGTTCCACAGTTAGCTGTAATGCCCCATTGAAGAGAAGGGCCTTATATGGGACAGGCAGGCAGCAACAGCTGCCATTGTACTCTGACACCTCCGCCTGTGTGTTTTGTTGGGCCGCTCCATGCCAAGAAGGCCAAATTGGGCTTCTTGGCTGCAGAGGCTGAAAAATGTCTGATTCCTGGTGTTCTGGCGTGGGTTCAGGGCAAAGCTCCCATCGTTTAATCTATCTGACAGGCCAGGAATCTGTGCCCACATTCAGAGCCCAGTGTGTGTCCAGGATGGGAAACAGTATCTGGGTGGAGAGAGAAGGCCACAGTTTGACACTGACCTTCAAGTTAATGATATATGAGCCTGTGTGTGTAATGCAGCTCTGGGTGGTGGTGAGGCTGAAAATGTTCTCTCACTGGAGAAAGGGCAGCTGGATGACGAGACAACGCTACTGACTGATGTCATGCCACAGAGATCCTTTTACTTTTTTCTCAGTTATTCACATCCACTGGAACGTGGAAACCGCTGCCATTTTACTGATATGATTTCAGTGAACTGTGCAGTTTACTTTGAAGGCATGAAGAACACTTTCAGTTTGGACAAACATCTACTTGCTAATACCTACTCCATATATCTCTTTATCAGCAGTTATCCCACAGGCATGTAATGACGACTCACAATATGTGGCTTTTCTGATGAACTGTATTCTTTTCAAAGTAAACAACTACACTAGATGAAGAGGAGATAAAATAGGCACTTGGAAATAGTATTAGAAATGACAAATATATCAATTATTTATTGCATGTGGTTTAACAGGTACAAAACTAACTACTGAATAAACCTTATTAAACTATACAATATAAAATATTTATACCTTTATGGTTAAAATGTATTTATGACTTTAATGGTTAAAAAGTACGAGGTGGGATTCCTTACTGAAGTAAAATCAATTGCAATTTGCTCTGGTGTAAGGGGAATGAAAGACTCTGGGACATGCTGTTAAGGGAAAATTATCACCTATTTTGGCGTGGTAAAATCAACGTTGCTTTACAGCACCATACTGTTGATCATTTTTTCTATAACAGCATGCTCCATGATGTTTTATGACTTACGTAATATGCTTTTTCACAAATTCTTGGAAATTGACACTTCCACAACAACACGGTAGTTAATATTGTATATTGTGAAAATATGGTTAAATGTCTTTTTTGCCATATCAACTGCCACATTCCTACTCCTCCATTCTGTAGGTTTTAATACATAAATATGTAAAAGCATAGTTCACTCATGAATAGAGAGCGTGATTAATGGAAAAATGTGCAGACCAAGTCCTACAGCAATTCTGGCCAGTTAGCTATCAGAATAAGTCTGTGTTTTCTTCATGAAGTGGACAAGATACAAACTGTTTGGATTGACCATGAGTACAAGACACTTAAAACGTCCTGACATGACCCATCTGTGCAAATTATTGCTCCATTGTCCCAAAACATAAAGTATCAAGGAATATGGCCCTTTTATATGGAATGGAGAAAATGTTCTGCTCAATCAGTCTTATCAGTTTGCCCACAAAAGTTCGCAACCAAATGCTGTTTTTTAAATAATCCAAAAAATTCTTTTCACATTTATACATGGATTATTTCAGATTTATGCTACTGTGGTGTTGAGTTGTTGTTTCTGTAAGCATCGTCATTCAACGTTTTTGCATTGCAGCCATTCAGCTCCATTCTCAGTTTTCAATACAGAAACGTGAAAGCATGGTTTATACATGAATGGCAAGGTCCCATGACCTTATGGGACATGATTAGTGGTGAAAAGTACAGACCAGGTCCTACACCAAATCGGGTCAGTTAGCTTTGGATCTCTCCAAACTCTTTGGATCATGATTACCAGACACTTAAATTTTAGAGTCAGTGTAGTTTAGTTACATTATCTCATCACAAAAAGTCACGACCAAATTATAGAAATATCAGGTTCAAAGAACCCGAAATCAGGCTGAACAAGTTAAAAGTTGTTCGTTGTGGTTGAGCCAAAATGATGACAAGATTATTGTTGACTCTATTACGGTTTTCCTTTGGCTTGTTGTGCCTTGAAACCTGCTTCTTCATAACATGCTTTAAAAACATTTCCAGACATAGAAAACATGTCTATCTATAATATGATTCTATGAATAGACTTTGATAGCCTTAGAACTGCAATCTTATTCTGTGACCTTTAATAAATATGGATCTTATATCCATAAAGATATCCATGGGTTTCTTCTGCTGTAGGCTGTCTGCCATTAAAAGTAAATCATCAGGCATGTCTCAGAGATTCTCTTAAACATGCTAATGTCACCTCTGATCTATAAACAGCCGTTCCCTTTCTTTTCAGTGTCTAAATAATCCCTCACAAAGAAACTTTGCTTTAGATGAAGGGAGGTCACAGACGGAAAAAATTCCTTACACAATAACCTCGCAATAAACCAACAATAGGCATCCCCATGGGCCTTTCTCATTATAATGTCTAGTCTTTCATTGGCCCCAGAGCAGAAGGCTGCCCATGGATCCTGAGAGAGTCGGGGAGATTATTGCCAGTGTACGATGGAGTATGAAAAGAAGGCCGCTTTTGTTAGCTTGGAGATCTCACACACACCAGGATCATTATTTCATTGCCGACTCTTGTTAGTCCACATTGACGCTTTTTTGTAGTCTCTAACCCCCCCTTCCTCCGTCCCCTGGCCTCTCTCACCGGTGGGATATCTTCCGTTAATCCCTGCAGGAATGTGGCTTCGGCTATGGAGAGGATGCCCATTGTGTGCCCTGCAAGGCTAGCCGCTTCAAAGAGGACCAGAGTTCACAGAAGTGTAAACCATGCCTCGACTGTGCCGACCTCAACCGCTTCCAGAAAGCCAACTGCTCCAGCACCAGCAATGCGGTGTGTGGTGAAGGCCGGCCTGGGTGTGTGTTCTTGAATTGGTACTCCTTTTTTTTTTTTTTTTTTTTTTTTTTTTTACATTAGGTTTCAAATCAAAGCAGTCATCTTTTTTTTTATCCTCACGCATTGAAAACGTTCAATCCTGATCTAGACATTCCGTTCACCCGTAGGCAAAGATGTCTTTTTTTACGTCTTTGTGCTCACTGGGAATTCCCCCTGCCCCATATATTAAAGTATAATGTTGTGTGATGCTCCGTGTGGTGGTATGAGTGATTGAGCCTCCTTGAAAATTCTTCGGAGAAGCACTTTAAGGTCAAGAACTCACCGTCTAGCTTTTGTAAAGCACATAAAGCCTTCTGAGGTTAAAGTTAAGGTCACACGTGAGATACTAAAGTACAGGAAAAGCCCAGACATGCAGCCAATGCTAAAACATGTTACGCTTTTTACAGAGTAGTTCATAATGGTGCGAATATTTCTCATCAACTTAGAGTGGCAGTTGACTCCTGATAGTCACTTTATTACTTTTGATTACCCCTAATTAAGTCCTTTTCACATGCATTTAGTCACATCTTTGAGGAATTGTTCATAACTTGCATTTTCTTATATTGCAATACATCTACACACGCACACACACACACACACACACAGTGTATATACACACACATATATTGAGCCGTGTTTATTTGACTTTATTTCACTACTGTTCATTCACTACACATTGCAGGTTTTACAGGAAAACAAAGCTAAGTGGATTTCAAGACATGGAGTGTATCCCATGTGGAGATCCACCACCGCCTTATGAGCCACACTGTAAGTACTCTCATAGAACTTGATTTATAAATCTCTAAGGATGATGTTTTCATAATATGACCCATCTGCACAAATTATTGCTCCATTGTCCCAAAACAGAAACGATCAAGGGATATGGTATTTTTTTGTATGTTCTGCTCAGTCAGCTTGCCAGAAAAGCTTTTCAACCAGACATGCCTAAAAATCGTCATTTTGAGTTTCTGAATTTTCACATTTATAAATTGAACGTTATATCAGTATTATATCAGTTCTATATCACTATACTGTTGATTTCTTGAAATCTCAACAGTGTTGCAATTACCTTATTTGCTTTTTTTTTGCTTTTCGTGATCATTTGTTATTTTTAGACATTGAGTATAATGTGTGATTTAAACGCCTCAATGTGTTTTATAACACATTATTGCTTATTTATGCTCAACATTCCCACCATGTGATGATCAAATTCAGCTCAAGATTCCGCCTATGATTAATCTCGACATAACGAACATTCTTGCCGTGCTGTTTAGTCAAAAACAGATGGCTTATTACAATAAGCAGCTGAAGAAATGTTCAGTCCCGTTAAAAGCTTTAACACATTAACAGTGTTCCAGAGCTATGCTCTGCCGATGTCTTTTCAACCAATAAACATGCTAAATATTGTGCCGATATTGCCTAGCTTCATGTGCTAGCCGGGTTTTTGGTCAGTCAGCCATACATTTTAAGAGGAAACCAATCAGTGATATAAAAACAAATTTACAATTACACATTAACAGTATTTATTCATCCTCTAGAGTATCGTGCAGCAGCGCTAATGAGTCTCATTGTACCCATAACTGAGTAACAATTGGAATAATGTGTCTTTCGTTGCTAGGCATACAGGAGTTTCATGCTATGTTAAACTCCTCATAATCGAGTGTGACTTCCTGAAGGCTCCGGAGTGAGCAGCTGCTTCTTGTGAAGATTTTGGCAGTGTGTCAGAGAGAGAATGTGAGCCAGGTTTAGCATGCCATTGTCAGATGCATAGGCAAAACCACAGCACTCTTGGTTATGAATTTTATGTAAGCTGTCTCTTACAACACCTTATAACTCCATGTTGTGTTGACAGAGGTTGATAGAAAAATGTAGTCAAGGAACCAGATGCACATTTGTGAGAGTTTGTCTTCGCACATGCATGATTCCAGAGACTCCCAATTTTATCTCGGCCAAAACAAAATCTCCGCTGTCCCCACAGAACCTGTTCACAGGGGTCCTCTTTACTCCTCAGCCTTTCTACCTGACGCGAAGTGGTGAAAATGTAAAGGCCAGATCACTTTAAACACAGCATGCAGGCCTCGGGCTAGCACACAGCTGCGCACACAGGCCTGTTTTCAGAGAAGACCATAAATCTGAACCCACTCCGGTCTCTCCAGCTCAGGAACAGGGGGAGGAAAACGGAGAGGCATTTTATGGATTCTTCTGGCTGCTTTAATGTATTGCATCTGCTGTTGTCTCTTCTTGTCATGAGAGAACTCTAAATATTTGGCAAGGCTCCTTTCCAGTTGTCCCGTCTAGCCATATGAACCAATGTTAAGCCAGATGAAGTAGTCGCATGAGACCCACAGTTAAGTTGATAAAAAATTAGAGTAACGAAAATAGGCATTGACTATAATGGAGATTATTACGCTCTACAACTGTTTTATTGGCATGATTTAATACTGTTGGAATAAAGTTTAGCGAAGTGATTTGTGTTTTCATGCTTGAACACACCTGATTTAGTCCACAAAGGCCTCGATAGCTGGGAACATGGAAAACATTACAGTGTCCAGTGGAGACGTTCTTTTGGACCGAAAAAACATTGTTTCTTTTTTACTTATTGTTTAAATACTTTGTTCTCGGTGCATTTAAATTGTCTCCAGAAGAGAACTTCATCCAGTGAATATCTGATGCCTAAACCCTGAAATCTTTCACCTCAATACAACATCTAGAATACTCACAAGTGTAGAGTTAAAAAAGTGAGATAATATATTGTATATTTTACAAGTAAAGGACCAGAGATGGTTTGCCTGTTAATATTTAGACTGGAGTGTCAAAATCATCCTCCATTGCCAGGCCTGCATGTGTCCATGTTGTCAACCTCAAGTGCATGTGTATGAGTTTAGCATTCTCCAAAGTCAACAACCGCAGCGCACATATCAAAAGGAGCAGTATATTGGCATTGAGGCCAGCTGATAAGATCAGCAGGTGAGATCTCGTCAATGGGCCAGCCTTTGTCTGTTTGCTGCAGCTGTGTGGGAGCTGATAACACTGGGAGAGGTCTGGTTTTGGAGAGAGAGAGAGAGAGAGAGAGAGAGAGAGAGAGAGGTCTGAGGGGGGCACAGCTGGGGCAAATTTGCTGGCACAGATACACAACAGTTTGGAAGACTGTCCCCGTCATTGTCATGCCGGTTTAATAAGCAAACATTTATGTAATAGGCAAAGAATTCCAATGGCAATGAGGGAACAAAACGTTTCAGTATTCCCTCATTGTCTGCTACTGTTCCTGGATGAGTCCTTGTACATCTCTCATTCTCTCTATTTCTCATTCTAACCTTTTGCACATTTGTCAAGATGATGTTCAGTTTTGTTGAGATAATGGTTTCCCATTCGTTTAAAGGATAGATGAATTCATGTTTTATTGAACATAGAGACATAATAAAAAAAGCCATTCATTCATGTACTTACAAATTTTGTTTTGCATTTTTTTTTTTTTTTTTTTTACCACAACATTAAGGTAGATAGCTTGAATTATTTAAAACAGACTTTGAGAAATAAAGGTATATGGATTATGCTTCTTCTAACGAGCTTTGTAAAGCATTTTTGTATCTTCAAGAAAAAAGTCAGCGTGTCTGTCATTTGGAGGTTAGCATTCACAAATCTGAATCACGACAATGTCACTGCCATCTGTGGCCAGGAGCCAAGGGAGCAAAATGGGCCGTGCTCTTTGGGTGGATGGGATGGTACGCTCTCTCTCGTCACTCACAGCGACATTTGGGTGTCGGTGAGCTCATGTATATGGAGGAGGGCAGAGAGCATTTTCCTGGTATCGTGTTATGCTGTGTTATTCTGCCATGTGTCACAGCATGAGCAGCCGATTGAAATGATGTAGTTGGCTGGCTTCATGTGTGTCAGAGAAAGCACATGGTAGCCTTCATCCTCCCCAGTCGGTAGCTGCTGCATGGCAGGGGAGATCTGGGTGGTGGGTGGTAATTGGCAGATGATTGGCCAATGTTTTGGCTAAGAGATTCAGTGTTCTAGCCTCTCATCACACATAAAATTGTTAGTCTAATCTGGATTTTTTCCTAATCTACTTGTCAGGACTAGTGATTTTCCTACCCGTGTTGATGTAGTCTACAGAAATAGATAAATTCAATATGGGTAAATATATTTATTTGTCAACATATGAATAAAACTATAAGTACTCCTGAATGCAAAGGTTTGCATCCTCATTGTATTCAAATGTGAAAAAGAAAATGTATGTTATAACTGAAAAGATCCAAAAATCTTTTCAGAGGATATAAAAGAGGCTGTTATAAATATAAAAATGTTGATGGACATGCTATTAGTATATTAATATGAACATTGAGAAAGGAAATGCAAACTGTGCTATTTTTTAAACAAATCCAACCGACATACTTCATGACAATAAATGAACATTAACTGTCTTGTTGATATACAATACATTTCTTTGTCTTCATTTTGTCTTCAGGCTATAAACATTTTTTAACTTGACTTTGTGGTTTTTTCTGGTCCTTTGAACTCATTTTCCAAAAAACCCCCCCCCCCAAGTGTCCACGTCATATCGCTCTGAACAGATCGTGTATTGTTTACAGTGCCGTGCTAAAAGAGTTTGAATTTGCAAAAGGCCAAGCCCAAATTTACTCTGCGATTAATGTGTTCAAGAACAAATAGAGAATGGTTGTGTGCATTCATTGAAAATCCCTTAAATAAATAATTGGTTAATATTTAACCTCATTAGATAGCGACAATACTTTTACACAAAGCAGCTTCAAAGCACTTTATCTTTCTCTATCAAATGCATGGTTAATGCTTTGAAACACTGAAGGTGGACAAAATGAAAGGAGGCTATATTATGAAGGGAATGAAAACTTTTCAAAATCATTCTCGAATATGAACGAGATTTTCAAAGCCTGTGTGGGGAAAAAAAGAAAGGAGGACGATGTGGAGATGAGAAGCGAGTACGCTGCAGGTGTGCGACAGAAACAAGCAGCGGTTTATTGTGTTAGATTAGACAGTGTGCAGAATGGTAATGCCCTTTTCACAGAAGAAAAAGTGGCCTTGATAAGGAGGGGCAGAGTTCACTGAATGGGACACATTTGCTTTGTGTATTAAACCTATTGATTTCATTGACTTGGCAGAAATATTGCATTTGATATCGAGCATGTTTTTGCGCTTAAACCGATGGACCAGGTCACCCTAAATATTTCACAGAGAGATGTTACTTTGTTGGTCAAAATGTCTTCAGAGAAGGCTTTGCATTTTTCTGTCAGGAAAATTAAGCTGTCGGTCAAACATTATGACCCTCCTTTAATTGGTCTGGCTTAGCTGAATTCTAGCTTTGACGCAAAGGTATTCATGTAATTTAGATGGTTTTTCCCCAGTTTTGCTCCGAGTAATGAGGCGTACGGTTTTGTGGAAGGCAGCGACCTGGTGGGAGTGAATAACAAGTGGCAGATGTTTTCTTATGTTGTGCGTACATTCCCTCGCGCTGTCTGCGCAGATCCTTAATAATGGAGTCGTCAGACTGGCAAGTAAAGGCCCGACTGCCCTGGGGTTAGGGGTGAACACTCATCTCAGACTAAGAATGTGCACCCCCAACTCCCCTAGAGCTCAAAGGTGTCTTCACTTTGAACTAGTACATTCACAGCCATAGTCTGAATCTTCAGCAGAATGAATCATGAGCAGTGGCATTATAGGAGAATGTGCTGTATATTAGCTGTAATGGGTCAGATAGATATAATAGCTAAAGGGTAAGCGTCTACCAACAGCAAAACTCTATCATTGAACATGACCTAATACTTAAAAACGGAAATTATTTTATGAACTTGTATTCATCCAAGACCTATGAAACCAACCACATAAATATAAATGGCTTTTTAGTTAAGAAGTACTCACTCACTCATGGACCAGACAGTTTTATTCTGATTTCAAGCTCAGTGAGCTCATTTATCCTTTTCCCCTGTGTTTCTCATGCTTTTTAGGTGGTGGACGTGTGAATTTGGTACCTATCCCTTCCACAGTGACCAGCCCCAGAGACATGGCGCTGGCTGCAGTCATCTGCAGCGCTCTGGCTACCGTCCTCCTGGCTCTGTTCATCCTTTGTGTCATCTACTGCAAGAGGCAGCTCCTGGAGAAAAAGCCTGGTAAATTAAAATGAACCTTCAATGCACTTCCCTCTGCATACAGTTCTAAAACGTACACATTTAGGACATTTCTATAGAAGGAAGTGAGATTTCTTGTTAAGTTCTCTGTTCTGAAAGGACCCATTTAAACACATCTTCAAATTCTATAAGGTCACATGCATGATTCACACATGTTGTAAAAAACATCATATTTGCAAGACAGTCTAATATATATAATTACATGAGACATATCTTAAACCCAGTATTGAAGGAAACTAATAAACATCTAATTAAACGTTATAGCATCTCTCAGATCTCAGGATGGTTCCTATATCGGAGCCGAGCTGTCCTATTTAGATCGGCGCCACGTCCTGGACTTTTCCCAGCGGCCCTGCTGCTACTGTCAGCACGTCTCTGAGCAAGCGTGTGGTGAGTCGCACTGATGTACTCAATTACCACATAAAATACTGTGCAGTGAATGTGGTCTTTGCTTGTACGGGGCTTCGTGCTTTGTAATTGATTTCGTACGGCTGTTATATTGTGATCAGATTTTATAGTATGATATTTGTATTAAATAGCAGGTCCTGTTCATCTGCTTCCTTCGCTGTGCTGTGAGGACACATTTGGTCAGAGACGCGGCCAAGACAACAGTCCCTTTCAGTCACAAAGCAGCCTAAATGAGAGGTATGAGGTTATAAGACATTATACAGAATGCCTGTTCGATCATTTTAATCTGGATCGTTTCATTTTGCCATCATTTCAATGGTTTATGGCTGATTCGTTGATGTTATGATACTGGCATGACAGTATGGAGTGACTGTCCTGTTAGCCAAATTAGAGATTGAAAGAAAATTATTAATTGAAAAAGAACTTTTACTACATCTTTAGAATTTCCTTAATGTCCATATGGACGCTAGTTAACTACCTTTTGTATATTTGCTTGATAATTCTACGCTGAACAAGTCACCTGGTTACATTCAACCCTGTTATTTGTTCAAGGCATAAAAAAAAAAAAAAGCAACCCCTAAAAGAATTGTTTCCTAAGATGGGTTAATACATATTTGAATGGTTAAAATTTAATGGTTTAAATTTTTCATTTATAAGATTTTCAAGGCCTAAATGGCAGCGCAGTTTTGAAATCAGCGATAAACACATTTCAATCAAGATTTTCTGTCATAAATCTGATTTACTGCTGCTCCAGACGTTCAGTTGCTCATATCCGTGCTTTAGAAAGGTGTTCGAAGACTACATGTCTATGCGAATCCTTTTTCCCCTTCAATTATCAAATGCTCTTACACTTCCTTCTTTTTTTAATCCCAGACTTGTACAGCGGTCAGCGTGGAACAGCCAGTGTGATTTGGAACAAGCTGCCGAACCTTTTCCTGCGGAGTTCTCTGAGGAATTACCGCTCATGGAGCATGCTGTAGACAGGACTCACCTCAGGCCACAGCCCACCAATAGCAGCAGCTCTTCCTCTGAGGAAGATGAGGAAGAAAATGTGAGCAAGAAAGAGCAGCATGGGTCATCTCTGGTCTCCGAGCGTTTACAGGATAGCAGCTGTTTGGAAGAGCAACATCTGGAAGGTAACTGGTCCACAGAAGAGTGCACAAATTTCAATCACAGCCATCTGCTAATACACGGTGTTGGCGAAGTTACTCACAATTTCAAGTAGCCAAGCTACAGCCAAACTATCCTTTTGATAATGTAGCTATCTATACTGAAACTTTATATGTACACGCTTTGTACATGGTATGCCACAACAGAGATTTTGTGTTTGTATTTGTAAACCATTCTGAGCGAGAATCGACACAAAAGCAACAGATACAGAGCAGACTCAGATCACGTTGTTTTGATGGTTAAAGCTAATGGGCATAAAGTGGTCCATATAACGTTGAAATTAGAGGTTAGTCATGAGAGCCAGTTAGCGATTTTGATCATTCAATGATTCATCACTGTAAAATAACAGAAAATACTTGATACCCAACACTATAATTCCTGATAATCCTCATAAATTAGTCAACTACTCAACAACAACAACAACAACAAAACACTACTACTTTGAACACTAGAAAATTGTGTTGCCAGTTAGTTTGAAATTACTCCATAGCTTGATGTCACCTTATCCATTCAGCAATGTTTGATAAAACTGCAGCTTTAATGCGATCACTCTTTTCATGGCAAAACGGCAGCATGAGAGCAAAAGAAAAGCAGAATAGTCGACAACTAGATCTTTTGGAGTTAAGTACAGAGGAGAGCGTATTTAAACACCCACTCTGTCTGGCAGCTTTAACAAAAGGGCCTTTGGTGAAAAGATGAACATCAAAGTAACAAATGATTAAATTTCCCCTTGCAAACAAATGTCAATTTCATGTTGTTAAATCTTTGTGTGAGAAAAACATGATATTTCATTACACCGGCTTTAACATAATGGAGGTTTTTTTATTTATTGAGGGGAAAAAAAAAAACCCTTTTGGAAAAGGTCCCAAGTGGAACTGTAGTAGGCCTGAACTGTTTACTATAGAAATATTTTCTAGAAGTGTAGCGTTGGAAATACTGTACACTAGAAAAGCTCTTTTTGAAATGAAAACTTCATTACATTTATGCCATTTGGCAGTCGCCCTTATCCAGAACGACTTACATACACCTTATTTTATATGAAGGTTAAGGGCTCCGCAGTGACGGCTACATTAATGCTATATTAAGGTGTTTCGTTTTCATAAAGCAAGCCTTCTTTTCATGAACATCTGCTCTTCCTCTGTAGGATGACCTGGCTTTATCTGGCTCACATTTATCCCGAAGAATTGGTCTGGATGTGAAAAGGAGGAAGATGCCAGCACAGATTATACAGGGCCACACACACATACACATCCTGAAAGCCAGGTGATGTGCTCTATCTTCCCAGCAGCCTGTGGCCCATGGTTATCCAGCCCGAATCAGACCAGACGCTATACATAAACATTAACATGACCCATAAAAAAAACCAAAACAAAACAGACTGAAGAACCCAAACAAACAATAAAAAAATCTTTGTGCAATGCCACACTGAATTGGAAGTGACCTGTAAAGAATGATGAAACCGAATCAGACTTGCTTTTCATTTGCAAAATGAGCAGAAGTAAAGAGACATGCAAACTTTCTGAATGAAAATATTTTGAAGAGCCATGAATGTGCATTACTCTGTTTTACAATCAGGAAAATCTGAACATGCCGTGTCATTTCTTTGTTCTGGATTTTTTCCCTTGTAGATACTGTATTATAGAAAATAGAAGGATATTTTTATAATGTAGATCAGTCACATTTTCATAATTACAGATAATGAGCACTTACATTCTTTGTTGAACTTGAACTTTATTGCTCTTCATATTTGTAAATAAATAAACAAGATCGCTGAATTGAACACGAGTAATACATACATGAAAAGTTATTTCAATTACAGCAAACCTTTCCAATAAAAAAAAAACAATAATTCAATAGAGAAAATGTGAAGCTCTATAGTTTATCTGTAATTTAATGTTGTTGCTTACAGTCTGCAGCAGTTTTATCCCAGTGAGTCTAAAGGATTTAATAGAAATCTTCGGTACATTCTTAACAGGGATGTCCCATAAAAAAAAAAAAAAATTTATAATTGAATGTGTGCTTCTTAACAATCAAGACACTTCAGAGGAATTTAACCAACATTCCACGGGCGCTCTGTGTGGGGGGCTAGCAGGGAATTTGTGATCACATGTCTGGGGCTTTGAGTTAAGGCAGTGACCACGATCAAAAAGATGAAAGGATGCAGAGATTAAAACCCACAAAATTGACAAGCTGTTAATTGTGGAACGCTCCATGAAAAACTACACTAGGAATGAAATTAACTGCGCATTGCGTTTTTGGGGAAAAAAAAAAAAGAAAACCCAAAACAAAACAAAAAAACCACAGACATACAGAAAGGTCAGCACCTGAGTGAGTGTGTGTGTGTGTGTGTGTTCCTCTGGGTTTACCTTCAATGGTTCTCAATGGAACCCAGAGCATTGTTTCCCTCTCAGGAAGGGTTCCAAGCCCTTTAGAAGAACCCTTAAGGAACCAGTCACAATAACAGCAAGCACTAACATTTAAAGTCCGAGGTCAAAATGATATTCTAATCAAATACTGAAATGAACTCATGCAGGATTTCCATTGGAAACTAGTCGTATATCCGTGTACGCAATAAGTAAATAACGAGTGCATATTATACATGTCACAGATTGATTCATTTCATTCTAATTATAAGGTTCCTGTTTCTGTTAAGAGGAAGTGTTCATTACCAAGGGACGTTATTTAGCTTATTTAACACACCTAATCTGATGCATCCAATTACCAACACCTTTACAGGATTACGATGGGGTGCAGTTCATTCTGAGTGATGATGGGAAAACTCATCTGATGTTCCTGTGGCTGAATTCCATTTCACCATCAACCCCGCTGAATGCTGGATGAACTGGAACGCTGACTGCACCCCAGGGCCTTCTCCCCCAACATCAGTGCCTGACCTCACTTATGCTCTTGCGGCTAAATGAGTAAATCCCCATAGCCATGCTCCAAAATCTAACGGAAAGAGTGGAGTGGGGGACTAACTCTGCAATGGGATGTTCAAAAAGCACATACGTGTGATGGTCAGGTGTTCACATACTTTTGGCCATGTAGTGTCAACTCTGCATTTTTAATAAAAGCTATGAAAAAGCCAATTGTTGCACGTTTGCATGTCATCTCTGTGATTTATGTCCTGCATTTTTAATGCCGCCTCGGGTAACACTAACATTTGTACAGCTAAATCCATCACCGTAAATAGTAAACGAATGGTCACTGTTGATGGCCGATTGTCAGTATAAAACGTTTTGGCGTGGGCTTCAAAAAATTGAATCGTGTTCCTAGTGCCCTTAATAATTTCCACACCTAGAGAGAAGGACCCTATTCAGAGATCTCACTGTGGAAGATACAACCTCCATCACTTCAGAATGGACTGCAGCCTAGTCGCTTCCCTAGACAGCCTGAGGTGCACATTCGGACCTTCCCTTTAAATAGGAGGAAGCTTTGAGGGGTAGTGATTTATCCCTCGGAGTCCATGAAGAACGTTTCAAAATTTGGGTCCAGTTCAGAGACGAGGGCATCCACAAAATCCTCAACGGATGGTCTTTTCTGCAACATGCCTGCGTAGGAGAAGTAAAAAAAGAAAAATAACAAAGTCATATCAGAACAAAGAATTGGATTGGGTATAATCCAAGCCGATCCTTTAACAATACATAAGAACATCAAGTACACGGCAACGCAGGTTAAATGGATAACACTACACGGAAAGGGAACAATTCACAATGTACAATATGCATTCAATCTATTGATTTGAGTACAGAATTTCCTCTCACACACACACCTGCTAAGCAGCTGCCTCACAGCGCTGCTGCAGCTATGTGTGTGTTTCAGCAGTCAGCCTGTTACCTCCTGAACTGTGTGTGCACTCGTTTTACAATTCCATGGCTCTCACGCTTTGAAGTCTGCTCGTTTCCCCTTGAAGAGTTGCCAATGTAAATAGGCCCTCCTCCCCACCCCCTCTTTCCTGCATGGGTCACCTCCAACACACACACGAACCTACATGCACACACTGTTAAAGAGACCAAAAACTAAATATCAAGAATCACTACCATATAAAGAACCATAAAAGGTCCTGTTTCACAAAGTTCCTGTTAAACTCTGGCACACAAACTAAAAAAAAAAAAAGCTCTGGCTGAAAATGATAACTTGTAAAGATCCTGTTGAAAATCAAGCTCACCCGGAGGACCATACGCACTCACAATAATGCGCATTCTCAGCTATGAAGACTCCAAAAAAGTACTAATCAGTGAATATTTCAGGGGATTACCGAGTGGGTTTTAATAAGGCTAATATGCAGAGGGCATATAGCTCAATTCAGTAGACTCAATTTGAGTCACACCTTACCCTGGGGCAGATGACTGGCACATGTGCATGCATGCGCGTGCGCACACAGGTCTGCAATGCACTGTCCACAAGCTTACGTTAACTTTAGGTCTGAAACCTGTTTTAATTCGGACATACACTAACCACGTAGGGAGTGTGTTCGCATGCTTGTTCAAATCACTTTCATATCATAAATGTTTCCAGGAATAAGAACGACCAGTCGAATTATTAATCAGTGCTATGACCAACTCTCACACTTTTATCTGAGGATGAATCTGCATAAACTGACCTCTATTTAGATGCTTGCCGTCTCTTACATCACCGTCACTTTCTATAATAACTGCAATTTCCTGACTTGGCTCCTGATGGGACTGGCAAGCAAGAACTGAAGAATTTTTCTCATGGTAGACAAAAGTTATCAAATCAAGGATTCCAAATAAAATCTACTATATCCATATATTGCGATACTTTCTTGGTATTGTATAGTGGACTTCTTTAAATGCTATGAAGGTCCTGATCATTTTCAGCAACAGGAAGTCTAAAGCCAACCACGCCCATCAGAACACGTAATTTCGTTTGCATAATTTCACTGTTAGAATTTCTCTTCACACGTCCATTCTTACCGTTCTCTTCCCTGAATAGTGTGATCCTAGTTTGTACGCAAAACTGGCTGGATTGAACTTCCAATGCAATTTGGCAAGCACGTTTCCTACATTTCACTGAATATTTATTTATTTACTGGCAGAGCAGGAAGATGGCTATCTCTGTGATTGGTCCAAGGCTCGACAGCTTGGTTTAATGATGACTCTTGGGGAGTAGGCTCACAATAAAAAAAAACAAACAAACAAAAAAAAAACCATCAAAGTGTGAGCGAGTGCCATTTCTTTTCAATTAAGCCCCACGTAATGGCACGGTATCGCTCCTGCAGGATCTGCCACACCTTGAGGTTTTACGAAGTCTGAACTGTGCTGGGGCTTAGCTGGGCATAATCAGACATGGTATAACATGACTAGGGTTGTCCTGCTTTCACTTTGGGAAGTGAATAAAAGCAAGGTTTCAGTAAAAGCACACTTTGTGATTTAACCACTACAAAGTGGCGACCTGGTCATTCAATACACTATAAAGCTGAAAGACACGGCTGAAGGAGGTGTTACCCGATCAAATCCTCAGACCGAGCATGAGAAGCAATGGACAATAGTGAGTAATTTGAACCATGTTTGGAAACTGTGTGAATATTGTTTAGTCTATTGTAGCATGATGGGGAAAAACCGTTTTTGCACTACTGAGTGTCGAGAAAATTGTTTCATAAATTTGTAAAACATTCATAAATGTTCTACCATATTATAACTTTGCCCATGAAAGGTGCTAAACCAAGTTCCTCCTGGTGCCTATTACCTGAACGTAATAGGTTGTGCTATTGGGAATTACACGGAATTAAAGCTTCTCTCCCATCCACCGAGTTTTCTCTTTTCCCCACCACTGTTAGTTTTGCCTGCATTTCAAACATGTCACGAGTTGTACTCCATAACCTCATATTCCTCCTAAAGGCAAACTACTTCATCACAGCTTCTATAATTATAGCTCAGACGTAAACCAACTTCAAAAGACCGAAGAGCGGAAAATGAGTGTGCTATAATTCATAATTATGTTCATGAAAATCAAGCTGACTTTTGGAACAGGCTTAGGAATTTTAATTGACTTATTACGAGCGGTGTTCCACTTTGCATAACCACTTTATGAGCTACAAATGCAAACTGTAATGCTGATGAAAAGGAAAAGTGAAGAATCTGTTATGGCTTTATCAAAAAAAAAAAAACGCCAAAGAAAGAGGAAGCAGACACCGATCCAGTTCTTGAGTTAAAAAAAAAAAAAAAGAAAACAAAAGCAGCCAGACTACTAGCACACAGCCCTGCACATACAGCTCTCTGTACTGCTGGCTGGGGAACACAGCGGTTCAGTCAGCATGGCAGTCAGTCGATCGTTTTCTGCTCCCTGAGCTGCCATATAATCCGTCCGGGACTTTTCAGCACCAGGAGCCTGAAAGCCAGTCAGGAATTGGTGCCTAGCCAGCGGCGGGTTTCTGTAGGGGTCTAGGATGACTGATTTCATTCGAGCTGCTGTGGAAGCCAGGCCCAGTGAAACCGAAGCAGTCTCTCCATTCAGCAATACACGGACAACGGTAATATTGCCACGGAGGAATGGTGAGGCTGAGGAGGCTCGAATTTTAAGATTGTAAAAGAAAGAGATACATATTTGCACAAGAGTGTGGTAAAACAGTGCTATTAAATGATGTACACAGCAATGATGAGGATGAGGTGTCTGAAAAAATTATCTAGTAAATATGTGCAGTGAGCTAATAGATCTCTGAGAAACCTCTGCATTTTCCACATTAAATCCGTATTATGATCCATTATGGCGGCAAAGGGTATTAAGACTTGCTGCAACAAGTCCTGCTTAATCTATGACCACAGGAATGAAAACTGCTATGACTCATACAAACGTAAAATCGAATAACACAGCTACTGCTTTATGACCAATGTACTTCCTACAAAGGAGTCATGATGAAGTCATGGCACTTCAGAGACTTTAGAACCAGTATAGCCTGTGGTGTGGTTAAAAAAAAATGTTGCACTTCACTGCTGTTTTCCTGACTCTAAAACACCTGGTTTAATTTTATGGTCTCTGACAATCAGCCAATGAATGCCACTAAAAGTGAACCTCACCACTTGATTTTCTTGAATATGGGTGCAGGGTTTTGAGAAAACCTATTCAACCAATAACCCCTTTTCATTACACTGCACAACAAAGTTTTTGCTTCTTGAACACTGTTCGGTGTTTCTTATAAGATTTTTGGGTGCTGATCACGAATATCACATCAAAATTTACCCATCACGTACCGTTTCAGAGAAATCTTCAGTTTTGTCATGATTTTTTCCTTATATTTGTATCCAAACATTATCGCTCCCGTAAGTGACTGCCTGGGCGTGTCCAGGCATGGAATCAGGCCAGGGTGGAAGCCGTTCTGTGGAAGTTCAGCTCGGCTATACAACGTACTGTTGTTTCATCAGTGAATGGGACGGCCGTGCCAAAGAGTCGCGCTATTCTCGACAGAACTGGCCACTGCGTAAAAAGTTAGTTCCAGGACAGAAAAATGTGGCACATGAATCGCTTGTCGATCCGGCAAAGATATTTTCACATAAAACTGGTACTCATGAAGAATTTCATGAAAGCACTGAACAAGGAAGGAGAAGGTTTTCGTTATTTAAGACAGATGTTCCCAAGAATAACTGACGCCAAGATCAAAGAGGGCATTTTTGTCGGCCCCCAGATCAGACATGTTATGAGTGACGAGCGGTTTGAAGATCTGTTAGTTGGGCCGGACAAACTCGCCTGGAAAGCCTTCAAAGACGTTGTTGACAATTTTCTGGGCAATTACAGAGCCGCAAACTCCATTCAGCGGGTAGACAAACTTCTCAAAGCAAAACTATATTTGTGCATACCCAGTAGGTACCTGTCACAATCAGCAAAAACGTTTCAGGAAGCAATATGGAAGCAATATAGTCCAATATGGTATTAAAACATAATACCTCCATCACTCAGCGGTAGAGGCATAAAACAGACTCACCTTCCACCATCAACATGGGCTCCTTCCCTCCCCCATGAGCCAGCATTTCTCTCCGGTAGCGCTCTCCAGTCTCCCTGACAAATTCAACACAGACCCATTCAGATAACACAGCCAGCATGGCCAGCATCACCAGCAGGCCACGGACTTAAGAATAGACTCTTCAGAACAGTTCACGGAAACACAGTCTTAACAATACCAGGTATTAACTGGCAAAAGAGCAGAAAAAAAACCAACCCAACAGATCCATTCACCAGTAATAGGGCTAAAGCTCAAACAAAGTCGTGGTGATGTTTTCTGGAACTGATTAATGATGGAGCTGACTTTCATGCAAATTGTACATTCAGACTTCAGGTACACAAACTTATTTTTTTCTGTCTTGTATGTCGTGACGTCCTTTGAAGGCATTATTAAGTGGACCAAAAGGCAAAAGACACTCTTTGTCTCTCATATAAACAAATGCATACGAGCACACCTGTTTAAGGGGTCCTTATAGAAACACTGCCTCCAGACCATGGAGGCTACAGCACGAGACATCAAGTAAGAGTAGTACTTGGCTCCATAGCCAATGAGGTGACTGAATCTCAGCTGCCATGCCTGTATTTGCAAAAAAAAGAAACAAAGAGAGAATCGAGTGAGAAATGATCATGACAGACGTTCCTGTTAAACTCATAATTAATTTCACTCATCATCATTATTTAAACTGGATAAGTGATTACGTGTGATCTGGGATTTTCATAGCTTGGGTAGTGTTCATGTTTTGTTTTTTATGACTTCAAGATACGTCGCTTGGGAGCATGTTTCTATACCGTGACTGACTGCGTTAAGGCCAGGCCAAGAAGCAATGTGAAAGCAAAGCCCCCTTACGATCCAGCGGTCAGAATGGCTCAAAGATATATTGTGGTGCATTTTTTAAGGAAGAGCCAAGAAGCCCTGCTTGGGATTTAGGATTATTGAGAAGGAGAAACATTAACAGTGTGGTAATAAACAATACGCCCCAACATCAGATGCGGACGGATTAAGTGTTTTAGAGGGTAAAAATCCAGCCTACGAAAGATCCCGTTATATTGAAACTAGAGCTTGAGGCTCTCTTACAGAAAGCCCTGCATTGCTTTTTATTAAATCAGCATGTTACCAAACCATCTCAAACAGAAGAAATCCAGCTCAAATGGTGCTCATTTTGTTCTTCTGCCTTTAATATATGTATTTTTAAGTGCAAAAACAGAAATCCAGCAAAACCATCAACCTTTTCTCAACATATTGTGTGTTCTGGGCAATGACCACTTTTGAGATACCCAAGTGTTTACACACATTTCCCAGCACACATAAGGTTTTGGAAAGTCCGGAAAAGTATCTAATTTAAAGCACTGATTTCCAGATGTGGGAAAACTTCAGAACATGCTTAAACTGATGCACTAAAGCATATCATTTTGCATTTTCCATTTTCATGGTACAGTTAGTTTTAAGCATTTTAATATTAGCAAGAAAAGTGAAAAAGAAAGCTGGAAAAAGTCTAAAAAAAAAAAAAATGTTCGGTTTTTTTTTTTTTTTTTGGGTTTTTAAAAAAAGACAAGAGCCTTGTAAGATCCACTTCTGCATTACAGAACCTTTTCAAAGCTGACTTATTTACGGTGAAGTGAATGTTTCAGGCCCATTGATACCCCAGTTACATTTTTAAGAGCTTAGCAGTTCAAAGGCATTGCTGAGAGACAGAAACATGCAGAAACATCCATTACACTGCAGAACAACAGGACATTTAATCCTGTTTGGGAAAATGAGAGATCCATGCTTAATGGCAGGCTATAATATTACTAAACATGAGATCCGTGCGCTATGGGAAAGAAAACTATAGGCCTAAAAAAATAAATGCTTAATAGCCAGAAGTCATGCATACTGTAAACAAGAAGATTTTATTCCGGATAGGACTGAAAACTGATCTTGAACAATTTAACATAGACGAGCAGGGACACTAAAGAACAGTCTAGCGTGTCTAGGGTTAAAATGTTAGACACTAACAAGTTGTTTAAAAAGGATGGGCTTATTCAAACATTGGCTGGGAGAGAGTGCTCTAGTCACATGAAATGTACTCAAGCTGCAGAGTGTCAGCCTGACGACTCCCATCTGGCTCTTAATGACTTTCATAAGTGTAAACAGTGCTCAAGGAAGGGACCTTAACGTGTAAAAACTGAACTATAATGAAGATCAGGATCAAACAACTAAACCGTAGTACAATGCCGAGGCACTCTTGGATCAGCTGGGTTTTGGGCATTTACTATTTCTTTAGACCACAACAGAAGATTAAATTACTTTTGCAAAAAGGTTAAAGACCCATGTGTCCACGAGCCGTACATTTTACATACAAGGTGTTTACGGAAAAAAATATATATATATATATCGATATTGTTGGGTAAATAAAAAGGTATTGGTGAGAAAACTGACATTTCAAATAATGGTCTCCATTGAAAGTGAGCATGCTACGTTCCTTTGTTAATACATGGCTTCATCTCCAGTAACCGTTTCATCCTGGTCAGGGTTGCATTGGATCCAGAGCCCATCTAGGTGCAGGACGGGACTCCAGTCGATCATGCACACACTCATTCTCACCTAGGGGAAATTTAGGGTGCTTTTCACACTTATAAGTCCATTTGCGGAGTCCAAATTGAGACGCAACTGATACTTGGGTCCTTTGTTATTTTGTTTGGTGAGCATGTAGAAATCCCAAAAATACAGAGAACCTGAGCACCCTGAAGCTGTGAGGCAGCACCGCTACCTGCTATGCCACCAGGTAGCACGCCCCATCTATTGTTTAATAACATACTCGTTAAAAATATGATAAAACTTCAATTTGAACTAATATTTTTGAGATTATTAATAAACGACTATATTGAACAAGCGGCACGGTGGTGCGGTGATTAGCTCGCCTCACAGCAAGAAGGTCCTGGGTTCGATCCCCGCCTTTCCGTGTGGAGTTTGCATGTTCTCCCCGTGCCTGCGTGGGTTTCCTCCGGGTGCTCCGGTTTCCTCCCACAGTCCAAAGA
>JAQQZR010000003.1:8123780-8139545 GCA_030068235.1 Notoglanidium macrostoma
CTGGGGCAACAAACATACTGGGACTGTGGCATCAAGCATACTGGGACTGGGGCAACAAACATACTGGGACTGGGGCATCAAGCACACTGGGACTGGGGAATTAAGCATACTGGGCCATGGGATGGTTACTCCACCCAGGCAGACTGCTTAGCGTTTCCTCGGTCTTGGGCTGAATGGGCCAGCCCCAGGCTTTGAAGAACGAAGCCAGATTCATGTTCACCACCTTTGAGAATGTTTCTGCATACAAGTTCATCTTTCCATCTCGGTCATTTGGGACATTATTGATGCTTTGATAGGCTGCAAAGACTTTTTTGAATGCATCCCAGCCGAATTGTTCTTGCAGCTGAAACAGGATAGATTAAGGTAAGAAGGGGCAAAAATATATATGCTTACATCTGGCCATTGTGTCAAAAGATTACTCAATTAAAATCAAGTCAAGTCAAGTGGGCTTTATGGTCATTCCTGTATATACTAGCTTGTATAGATTGAAACGTTTCTCCAGGATCATAGTGCTACATATAACTGTACAGAAGACTACTTAAAATGCAAATACTCAGTGTGACACCGTGAAACGAGTACAGGACAAATAAATAAGTAGAACAGCACTGTTTTAAGTGTACTTAAACGTAAGAATGTATGTAAAATGTATGTCAGGAAAACATAATTGAGATTTGTACCGAGGACTTTTAATATTTAAATAAAAAGGTATTAATTTTTAAAGAAACGTTATTGACAAAGAGTTTTTGTTATTAGTTTTGAATTACACTATTAGCTCTTTGTATTCAATAAAAAAAATATATATATATATATATATATAAACAATCAGTAAATGTGAAGTGGTTTACCTGCATGTACGTCTCCAGGGCTGTCCAGACGCTCCAGGTGTCCAGATTCCTGCCTCCCTTAGCGTAATTCATAGCTCGACTCTTTCTGCAATCTGGAGTCATGTTCGGATGAGCCATCGCCCTGTTCACCCCCAGCACCTCCTCATGCACGTACACTGACCACAGGTTACAGGTGCACTCAGTGGTATGCGGAGGGAACTCCCACTGCGAGCACTGCTGGTTATGACCTAATTCGTGAATAGCTCCCCAAATACCATGCTTACGAGCGGTCTCTGGGTTCAGGAGTTCTGCGGCAGAGCTGGAGTGGATCATTACAGGGTAGCCAGCATGCATGAAACCTATAACGGAAGAATGAGGGATTGAGAAGCCCGGTTAGTTTTCATGCTAGATCTGTCTCCATCTAAGCAGCTTGAGTTAACTTCGTGCTACTGAAAGTTTCCAGTACAAACCATAAGAGATCTGAACATCGGCGACAAAACGCTCCTTGCGCGGAAACTTGGCAGGTTTTGCAGCCAAGTCGGCCACACCTTTCATGATGGAATCCCAGAGAGCCGCCACCTCGTCAGGACGGTCCAGTTTGCGTATGAAGTCTGAGTGTAAGGTGATGATCAGATTCTCAAACTCCAGTTCTGCCCAAGGAGCTGGTGCATTACGGATCTCCGTCACCCAGTTTGCTACACTGGTTTGTCCTGATAGACAGGAAGTGTTAAGTTCACTTATTTGGTTACAAAAGAACGTTATGGTTATGGTTTACCAGCAAGCAATAACAAACATCAGAACACCTTTTTGGATCTGGACGTATTCTATATTTCACCATCAATTTAGCTGGCCTAGAAGAGGCATTTTCACTGACTGACTGAAGCAAATACGCAGGAGTTAATCCCACAGGACATCCATGCTAGCGGTGTAAACCTCCACATTATATCATGCAATTTTCATTCTTAAGACAACAATTTGACATTAGGCCAGAACACTGAATCTGCTACAAAAGATATGATTTGATTCAGTTTACTATGTATAAGAGTTAAAGACAAATCACCTCACTAACCTATTTACAAATGAGTTAAAAATATGAAGTCTTTTTTGTACGCACCAGATCTCCAAATATCCTTTTTCTGTAATAGTCAATTTCTGATTAGTTATAAATCCATATCAATCAATTTTAATGAATCAGTTTATGATAGATCAATTCATTTCACTCTCTGCTTTTTAAATCAATACATCGAGCCAAACTGATTCAGTTATACCGCTGATTCTACATTATATGTCGGTAAATGCCCAAAATGTGGCATCAATTAGCTCAATCAAGCTTCTCCGTCAAACTTATAATTATGGTTAACTTTGCATAACGTTTCTGCTCAAAGGCAGTCTGAAAAATAATGAGTTGAGAAGACAAAAGAGATTTGCATATAAATGTAACAATGCGTCACCAACGTTTCTCATGTTATTTTTCACCTCAACATCAGATAATTATACAATCAGTTATACAATTAGTTATTTGCAAACTCCTGTTTTAGTAGAAGTCAATCTTTGTGTTCGAGAAGTAAGTGACAGCTGAATTTACCAGACTTGTAGTATGGTGCTTTAATGGCTGTCTGTACAACAAGCTCCACCCCGTCCACTTTGCTCTTGGGTGGTGCAATCAGGTATATGAGGCCTCCCCACAAATTCCAGATCTGCAGCATCTCACCCTCCAAAGCAATTCGCTCGTGCACCACAGGAGCGCGTTTCAGAACGTCCGCATGGTCCAAACAATCTGTCTGACATCCAATTTGCACCTACGGACATATGGCGTAAACACGAGATTCATTTTATCTCTGTTTCCTGCAGATATATAAATGTATCTCTTCATTTGCTGCAAATATATAACAATAAATAGAATTATAACATATTAAGTATTATACCGAACAACATACTGAGTACCTGCCAACCTTTGCCTTTGATCGCTTGAGGTACTGCAATGTAGGTCTTCATTCCAGGAGAAAGATACAGACCTGTGCTTATCCATTCTTCACAATCTGTAACAATTATAACTGAATGTTAAACAGTCTCACTTAGTTAATAAATATCATGCATACAGTACGTCTCAAAGTATAAGTACACCAATGGCTGTAACTAGCCAGCAGGACACACAGGTCTGGACGTTAGTGGTTTAAAATGTTTTTTTAAACCTCTCAATATCTCTAGCTGTCAAATTCAGCATAAAGACAGTGGTGTCCTGATTACATGCGCTAGTGCACTATGGCGAGGAACTGTTAAGACTATTCCAAGATCAGCAGTGACCTCAAAGCAGCTGAAGGGGTTTGCTTATAGATGTAATTATTTGGCCCATTGTGTTTATGTCTTCTTGTTGAGAGTTATGCAAGGCATATATTATAGGCCAACTTCAGACATAGCTATGATATACATATATGTGTGAGTTTATGATATTTAAGGTCCAAATGCGTGTGTCCAATTGGAGCTTTTGCAAGCCTGTTTAAAATGTAAGCCTGTTTTTTTTTTGTTCGCTTGTTTTTATATTACTCATAACTTTGCTAGCCAAAGTTAGTCGATCTGGTTGGGCTCCAACATCATTAGTTAAATAGACAGTTATGGTTGGTTAAATTTTAAGTTGTTACATTGTGTGATTGTGCATTATTTACTCTTGTGCTGATGGAACAGTGTCATGTAATGCAATTCAGAAATGACCAGGCTAGCTAATTAAGCTTGAAACCCAAAATATTTTTAAAAAATGAAAGCAGTTCATGTTGTAAAACGTAAAAAAAACTCAGCTTTAAGGAAGTGAATATTCAATAAATACAATCAGAAATAGAAAAATCAATTTCTATTAAAGAATAGAGAATCTCTACCAGATGTGTCTGCACAGATCCGGACTCTCGCATTGGACACCTTAGGTAGGTTGGGTATGTCGCTGATGATGAATGGCAGAAGTGCATCAGGATCTTTGCACACCTTGTACACCTCACTTCCAACATGAAGCAGCATTTTATCTTTGTTACTTTGAACTGGACAATTATGACACACCTGTGGAACCCCTGCCTCTTTCACCATATCTGTGATTAGTGCAACCATTGAAGTATAGGAGGCGCTGTCATGAGCCTGCATGCGCAGATAATTTGCACAATCATTTCTCAGCTTGTGCAGACTTTCCTGTTCACGTTTGGAAAGATCCTGGCCCTGGATGACGTGGCCAGCAAAGCGCTGCAGCAAGTCACGGAAATGGTATGCCTGTGCACCACTGTCACCACCTTCTTTTACTTGATGGGCTTTATATAAGCCACCGCTCAAGGTATTACCCATGAGGCACAGTCCCATTTTATTGAGGATACGGTTTCCTGGGCAATCGGTCATCACATTGCGCTTAGGGTTGGACTGTGCCCAGTACCAAGCATGACCTCCTATCATGAGACCTCCACCTTCAGCAACAAACTCCTGGATCTGGTGACATTGAGAATCATTGTAGGAGGTACAGACGTAGACACTTAGGTCTTCCCTAAATCCGGTGAATTGACAATTTAGTCCTGACTTGCTCAGAACACGATGGGCATCATTGAGCTGCGGCATGATTCCGATAACCCCTTTGCGGCCTTCATCGAGCCAGCGGATAGCGTTGATCAAGAAGTTGGACAGGGAATCACGACCAAGGTAGCCTTCGTGGGTGGCCACAATTATTCTCCCCTGTCCATAGTAGGCTCCGGCAATGAATGCTCTACCACACGGGGTCAGTGCAATAGGAAAGGCTAAGGGTCCATGTGCCATCACTTCAGATGCTAAAGCCCCGCCTTGAACATCAAACTCAGAAACACCTTGGAGTAGGAACTGCAGGTCATCATTGAAGTCCTTACCAATTCTGGGAACAAGCCAACATGTACCGGGTGAGATAACTGAGACCATTATAATACAGTTTGTAAAAACAAAAGAAAAATGTACATTTGCTTTACTTACGACACTGCCAGCCAGTTCGAGGGAATTTGTTTGGGCACAGGAAATTTGCCAACTTCCCCTTTAAGCTCCGAGAAATAGATTCCTGCCACACTGCACACTTTGTTGCCAGGGAAGCAGAGTAATGTATTCTCTCCTGGATGGGTTTGAGCCCAGTTCCAAGCCTGGCCAGCAATAAGCAAGCCTCCCCCAGATTTAAGGAAGGCTACCAACTCTTTGGCACATGAACCAACACTGTAGGCATCAGTGATATAGACTGCTAAACCAACATTTTGGAAATCTCCTACCTTGGTTTTCACGGCACAGTAAGTTAAATTCTCTGCAAGGGAACTGAGACTCTTTTGAATGCCTACTGTTGTGCTTTCAGACTCAGATGGCATAAGCCAAGCCAAGGCATTCTCCACCAGGCCTGGGAAACATGTTAAATACTTCTCATGTCCCAGAGCTACTATACGTCCTTGGCCATAGCGAGATGCAGCCATTAGGACCTGACCTCTTGGATTCATGGAGAGTGGGAAGGCATGGCTGCCTATTAGCACAAGGTCACTTGGTACTGCATTCCCTTTCAAATCAAGCTCCTGAATTCCTTTCATAAGAGCAAAGTAGTCAAACTCTCGCTCCATTGTGCTTCAGTTAATCTGTTTTTTTTTAGTTTTGGAGAATGGTTAATCTTTGGTAATTCTGGCCAGAGGTGATATATAAAGACGAGGGCTTCTGAAGGTATTGTACTGCTGAAAGAAAGAAAAAAAAAAAAAGACTTAAGAATGGGCAGGTAATGTTTCTCAGATCACAGTCAGCCAGTCATGTTGTAATGATCTGACAATTTGGATGGATGTGTCAATTTAAAAAGCGGCTAGTTTGTAAAAAATTATTCAACTTGATGTATAAATAATTGAATAGGCTAGCTAACTCTGACACATAAAATATAATCCTTCTCTATTTTATAATCTTTCATAAATTAATGGTAGGCTTACCCCGGAATGTAAAGAATGCTAGTTATTTCGATCAGAGGCTTAAAAATCTAATAATCATAGCAGATCCTGCGGTATTGTCAAATATTGAATATCTACGGATCAAAATCGTATTGTAGGTGTAGCCCTAGTCAGCTCATTATCTAACTTGAGACTGATTACATATTAAAAAAATGCAAGAAGCTATGCAGTACTGAAAAGAAATGCCGTATAAAATGCTATGTATATACAGAAGGAGACTGAGGACTGTCAACTCACCTACAGCTAAATAGAAGTAACGAGTTAGGCTGCTTCTCTGTGGCCTTTAAAAACAGTGTTTTGCTTGTGTCAACTTGAGCATTTATAAGCCTGCTCAGGACGAGCAAGGTCAGCACACCAATAGAGCGAATTGTTTGTTCTGCCAGAAGCTGGGTGGAGTATGGGAAACTTCTCTCAACATCATAATTTGTTGCACATTCTCTCCTCAATAGTCCATTTTGCAAACTATTTTTGTCGATATTTTCATGAACGCTAAAAACACACTACTGTAAGTGATCTAAAATCCCAAATAAACCTGTTTGCGTATTTGGGCGAAATAGTACAAAGCCTTTCTGCGCAACAATATTTTTACTTAATGTGAGAGAAATTCAAACTCAAAAACTCTTCATAGGAATCATATTACGCAATGTCATTCACCCATTCATTTAATTGCCCTGCTCAGTATTCAATACAATACATAAAACATTTGTGTATATTATTCATTATTGCTATTATTATTATTAATATAATTGTTATTTTTTTTTTAATAATTTTTTAGTGTTTGTATAGCAACAGGATATAAGGATATAAATGATAATAATGTGCTTTTCTTAGATGTGACTAAGCATATTAATATTTGAATAAATGAAACAGTTTCAGTTGAAGATCCTTTCGATACTTCGCAAATGTTTGTTTTATTTATGCCACGCAGCATGTGATGTCATGCTGCTGAGCATATTGATCTTGTTGATGGCAGCCAAAAAAAACTGGCTAATAGACCAATACATCCAGTTTCACTTTAATCCCACAGCAAACAAAGAGCCGTAACTCTATTTAAATTATGCTCACCTTAGGAGGAATGAACAGCAGAGAGAGGTCGGAGAGGAAGTGTTTTCTTCACACTGTGAAAAATGAGCGAGACATAACACAACAAACTCTCAGGAAGAACCAGGAAGACACATCTGCAAGGCTATGTGCTCATGAATAAGAGCCAACCGTTTAGGTAGGTGGAGCATGAGGTGATGAATGAGTAAAAGTATGTGAGCATAATACCTTGCTGTTCTGGGAAGGAGTCTGGAGCTATATTAAGTGTGGGTGAAACTATTTTACTGCTAAGACCCAAATAGTAAAACCTGTTTTGGTAGAGAGATTTTTTTTTTTTTTTACCTAAACAAAATTTAACAGAATGACCTAAAAAGGCATATATTTGGATTGACTTACTTCAAAACTGTTGCGCAGTAAAGAGTACATGGGCCATATACAAGTGCTTTAAAATGATGTCAGTATAGTTATTCTTTCTCAATAAACAATGCAGCGCAGAAGTATACATTTGCCTACAGGGTAAATATTAGGGGTGTAATGATGCATCAATATAAAAAGCAACTGTTGAAATTCATTGATGCAACAATGATAAAACAATTATTAGCAATTATATGTGATATGTGAAAAATGGACTCACAGCTGGCGTGTAAAAAATATTTTTAAACTGATGTGTAAATAAGCTAGCAAGGTGATTTGCCCATAACTCTGCCATTTAAAATGGTCCCGTGTTTTCTTCATCATCGTTCGCAACTTAGGCCTACCCTAGATTCTGAACAAGTTTGGCGACATATTGATCAAAGGCTACTAAATTGAATTGGGTCATAACGTATCAGATTTAGTAGCATCATTAAATATTGAAACATTGACATTAAAATCTAAATCATACTGTATCATCTGGAATCCTTAAGTTTGCAACACCAGCAGTGGCTGTTTGTATGCATTTATTTATAATATTTTATCATTTTTTAAATAGTGTAGCACCCAAGTTTCCTAGTTTAAACATGCAACATACATACTTTATGTATTCTTTGGCTTTACTCATTGCTCATGGCTGTCAGTGTTTTAGTTTGTACGTTTAGACTCTTGGAAATTAGGAGTTTAAATTAAAATGAGGTGGAGAGTAGAGTAAACGGATCAGAAGGTCAATAATAAAGGGCCAATAATAAACCAAGGTGGAACAATAATCCAACCAAATCTTAGGCCTGTCTCTATGAACCTGGGTCAGGAAACTGATGTCCGCCTGTGTTTGCACACTGCCTAAGCAGCTATTATTATGTTCACTGTTTTTTTGGTCTGGTCAGATCTTTTGATTTTAACCCTGATTGGGGTATTTATAAATTGCTCCTGTGGGTCTATTTCTTCCCCCACAATGTTTGTCTCATACATTAGATTAATTATGTCAAGCAAGGAGTTTTTTTGTTGTTTTTTTTTTTTGTTAAATAATTACATGAGATTTTTTTTTGCATGTACACATCATTACAATATTAAGGCAGTTAACAGGTCTGTAAACTAACGGAAGGAATTGTAACTACAGTAAATGGATCAGAAATAATTTTATTGTTCTACTTTTACAGTATGAAAGTTTAATGTTGGGAAATAGTGCACTTATTTACAACACTTGCCTATATTCTATGTAATAATACAAGGGCGTTTCAGGACATTTCGGTGAAATAAAGTTTAGGGAACGATACTAAAATACATTTTGTGATTTAACTTACGAGATATTATCTAACAGTAGTAATTATGATGAAATGTAAAACGGGGCATGGTTGGCGTTTGTGTGTTTTAATGGTTTTAAATCTCCCGATCTGGCAACCCTGTTGAATCACATGACTCATGTCTTCGTTACTTGTTCCGCTAGCTAGCTAATGTTTTTTTGTTTGCGTTTCTTTTTTCTTTTTTCCCCTTTTACGCAATAACGAGCACAGCTGTATGATGGACAGCTGAGGATTTTATATGACATTTTCTCATCTCAGGTGATATGTCAGGTTAGTTTTTTTTTCCTGTTTCCTATTGTGCTTGTTTAATGTGTACATGTAGAATATACGCAGGCTATTTCCTGTATACATTAACATTACCTTCCTACAGAATACAGTTTCACTGCTAAGCTAACTCAGACATGATCTGTATAGCAAATTAGTCTGTATCAGGTTTTAATGCGAATTTGATCAGATAATAACCTAGATCTGCAGGAATAGCTGTGAAGATCAGTGGGCTAGCCAGTGCTGGAATGTTGTGAATCATTTTGTGCTATTTAAAAACCAAGCTGTAGCTACTTCCTAGCTAGATCCCTTCAAATAAGTAAGTAAGTAAAACTATCATCTCAATATTGCAGTTATTAGAGATCCATATCGACTGCATGCATCTGGCTAGCTGTGTACATTAGATGTTATCCAAGGCCGTGTGTTAGCAGCCAGAAAGAAAAAGTTAGCTCACTAACACCAGGCTGTCATACTGTAGTGATTACACACAAACTCAGCTTTACCCATCAGCCGATTTTTAATGATTCACCTTTAATCCACTGCAAGGGTGGTTTCTAGTCCTCGTGAGCCCAGGTCCTGTTTGCAGATGTCCCACAGCAAAGCGGATGTTCAACAGGGTCATAATTAGAGGAGTGTCTCGGAGACAGATTTCCACCCAGGCCTGAGTTTGGTACTTAAAACACACCTGTTGCAACTATTTAGGTGTGTTACAGCACATCCTGCACTACAAGACTACCTCTGATAAGCCCATGCAGTACATTCAATAACAAATACTGTTAGATTTACATCTGCATGCAGATATATAACAGGAAAAGGAGTGTCCGTGCCAGTCCTGAAGCCTCACAGCATGCACGGATGTCCTGTTTCACACCACACCAGATCTCCTCTGTATCAAGTCCTTCATGAGCTGTGTGTTCGATTAGGGAAGACCTGAAACCAGGAATGCATGAATGCACTGGTTTTATCGACTACGTACGAACGCATGCTTTTCAGTATGCATAAATACTCATGCTGATACTGAATTGCGTAATGTTCTTACGTTCAATCAAGGACACCATGATATTATATATTTAGCTGGGTTTTTTTTTTGGGCTGCCGCTGAGGTTTATGTTTAATACGTCATGGTTTAAACAGTATCTTTTAATAGAGCGTACGAGAAAAGGCTGACATGAGTGCGTGGGGTGGTATCGGCGAGTGTGGTCATTTAAAACTAAATAAATAAGGTGTCGAAGGCGCTGAGCAAAGGACTGAAAACTGAAGTGCTCTCACTGCTCGCGAATACGTCGTGAGCGCAGTTCAGAACACTTTATGGAGATGTTGTAGTTCCTCTTCCTGTTCTGTTCTCAGGGCAGGATCGTTAATTGTGAAAGATATCTCCAGATTGCTGTTATTTCACGCTGTCTGATTACCAGGGCAGCGGTATACGCTAGAATGACATCACGAAGGATCGCTTGGTGTTCGAGAATGGGGAAGCAAGCATGGTACCTGACACCAGCATCGGTATTGATGCATCCCTGGTGTGTGGGAATATGGTTTAAGGTTGTTTTCTTTATAGGTTTATTTACAACCGATTCTGGTTCTTTAGAAGTTGCTAAAGACTTACTGTATGCACGGATTTCCTGTTTCGCACCACACTGGATGTGCTCGCTATGAAGTCGTTTGTGAGTTGGATCAGGTGTGTTAGATGCATCGGGAACGTTTTTTCCCCCAGACTAAGTGCATGTACACGCTTGGGGTACGCATGAGATTTATATAAATACTCATACTTTTACTTAAATGATTAACCTGCTTGGTATTAGTGTATCCCTGGTATCTACATGGTCTTGTCTATGAGAATGCCCGATGTAAACTGCTTCCTCTCTTGACTGTCTAATTGTAATCGGATTTCTTGATTGTCATAACAGGGGTTCATGGGGCTAAGGAGGATGTGAAAAAGCTCTCGGTCAATAAAGGACAAACAAGGTTTTAGATCACCTTAAAGATATAGGATATATAAAGCTGTTTTATATATATATATATATATTGGTTTTTCTACAACCGTGCTAAATTTGTGATTTCGAGTGCTTGGTTAGAAGCAGTTAATTAAATTTTTCTGTAACAGTAGCTCTGAGAGTAGTTCCGACTGTAATGCAAATGCAAATTTTATGTTAATGTGCTCGTTATAATTGATACGTTTCTATCGTTTCAGCATTATAGTGAAATCTAATCTAATGAAGTCTAATCATCGACATGGTGGCGAACTCCCTTTCTAGGTAGCACGACGAGCCGTGTTTTGTATTATCCATGAGACGCTTCAAGAGAGGAAAAAAAGAGAGACTAATAAGGGAATAAGTGTTTATAGCTGCAGTGACGTAAGTGATAACAGGAACTAACTTGTCTTGAGGACTTTCCAGCGCATTAAAAACCGTTCATGAATAAGTGAAAAAATTTAATCATTGGAAATTTCTCAAGTGAGTGATAAATCCCTTAAAAACTTCAGGGTGGGAACGGACAAAAATAAAGACTAGGAGGGTATTTTTTTTTTCAACGACATCACATCCGTTCACGCTTTAATCCTTACCTAACTACACATGGATGATTTGTAGATTGCGTTAGGATTCACTCTTTGCACAGCCACCAGATTTTGCCTTGATATTAAATACATGGACACAGTTATGACAGGGGAAGTGTCATGTCAGGTGTGGCTGTTCCACGTTTCCTACCCTCATTGTATTCTTCTTCTTTTTGCTGTCGTGCAGGTGAAATTCAGCGCCATGTCTGTGGATGGCTCCCGGACGTCAGTGTTTACCTTCCAGTCAGCTGTACACAGTATGCATGTCCTCCGCTGCCTGGATGAGCAGAGACAGAAGGACATCTTGTGTGACGTGACGGTGGAAGCGGAGAGCAGGAGATTTCGAGCCCACTGCTCAGTACTAGCGTGCTGCAGCTCCTATTTTTACACCAGGCTCCTAAACCACACGGGATGGAACTCGGTCATCACTCTGCCTGAGGAAGTAATCATTTGCATTAGTAATTACACATTGTACGCTTGATAACTGGATATGATATAACATATGTTAAGCTCCCTGAACAAAAAAAAATGTCATTTCTTTGCTAATAATTGGTTATTTAAGGAAGTAAACCATGTCTCAAGATAGCTGCTGTCAGATTTAGTCCGCACTTCCACTGCCTAGTTTAATGTTTCATTTGGCGTTCCTACAAATGCCAGACGTTTTCCATGGGATTATGCTCGACTTCTGGCCCCTATGCACTTGTTATTATTGTGAAAATTCGGAGCGTCAGTTTTGTGTACTGATGTGATAAAAAAAAAAAAGACCAAAGGTTAACCTCAGAATGTGCTTTTATTCTAAATGACACTCATCCTGGTGTGTGGCCCATTGAAATAATGGGATAAACCGCCGCTGTTGGTGGATACAACTCATTTTCTGTCCTTGGTTAGTTCTGATTAGCTTTTAAGCGTGTTTACATTTACACAATTTACTTCATTGGATGTTTACTCTATTTATATTCTTCCATCCCCAGGTCACAGTAGAGGGCTTTGTGCCTTTGCTGCAGTTTGCCTACACTGCAAAACTTCACTTCACCAAAGAAAACATCCTGGAAATTCACAGATGTGCTGAGCTGTTGGGATTTCACAATCTCGACAAAGCGTGCTTCGAGTTCCTCATTCCCAAGTTCTCTGATGGCAGCGAAACTACTCAGGAAGCCAAGAGGAAGAGCAAAAACAGCAGCAAGAGCAAAAACGGCCATGAAAAATCGCCAGCTGCCAGCGGAGCCTGCGCTAGAACTGATGAACAATGCACTAATACCGAACGAGATGGCGTAGCTCTGGTCTGTGGAGACCAGACGGTACAGAATGTATCATGTAGCGGTGCAGAGGGCCCTAATGAAAAGCCTTCTGTCACCTCTGATAAGAACATTTTAGATTTATCTTCAGTCTCATTCCAGTCTCCGACTGACCACCAAGCAGAACTGTGTTTACAGAACTGCGGGCCTCAGCTGGCGCTGTCTTTATCCGTACCTACCGGTGAAGTGTGTCCCTTTCTTTCAATGCCATGTAGCAGTGAGAGTGACAATGTGCATCCTGTCACAGCTGGCTGTGATGGTGGCATTCTGAATAGACTGGCAATGGATGATGTTCAAGGTGAATGTCTGAACATGCCAAACGTTGCCGAGGGCCAAATCGAGCAGCCTGTAAGAGATTTAGCGCCAACGTCGGATTGCAGCCAGTTATGTCCCCTGTCCTCCCGGGAAGCGAGCGAAGTCTTGGACAGCATTGCATCAGTGAGCAACTTGGAGAGCATCGAGAGCATCGGCACAGAGACTTTTGACCCCCCTGAGCAAATATTCCCCAACCCAGCACACGGCGATGGCTCGGCAGAGAGAAGCACGGTGGAGAGGGAGGTGGCTGAGCATCTGGCGAAAGGCTTCTGGCCAGACATGAGTTCCTCTTTGACCGAGACTCCGGAGCAAATGGAGCAGGCAGCTGCTGGAAATGGCTCTGATTTCCACTGGCTCAAACACCTGGATTTAGGTGCTGCACCTGATGACTGCCCTTTCCTGAGAGACCTAAACTCCAAGGACGATCAACCCTCATTAACTAGCAGTCCGTCCAGAGAAACCAGCAGAGCGAGTTCCTTTGTGTCTCCTATAAACTCTGGCGACAGTTCCGAATGTGAGCACGAGGCTGACTCTGTGGTCAGCAGTGATCAAGCATGTGAGGTGAGCTGGATGTACTCGCGTACTTACCCTTCTGTTTTGCTGGGGTGCGTTTACACTGAGGAGTATGTTGAGTGTACGACTCTGCAAACTTCACCATCTCGGAGACGTAACAGAAGGGGAGGGACCAACAACCTGTTTTCAGCCAATCGGAGAAGGGCGCGTCGTCACGACATAATTATCATGTCGCGCCATATACTTATGCAGACAAGCAAGAACATTTTTAACTTGCTCGTTTTTAAAGAGGAGGGCAAGAACAAAAAGCCAGCAGATATTTCGGGCAGGTCATGTGACCGTCGTAGCGATCGGCTTTTCCAGAGACGCGGTCGGGCGTTTTTTTACAGCAGCAGTGCTTATTTGTATTTTGTAATGAAAGCCAATCAGGAAACGGATCAGAGGGGAGGAAGGAAACAACAGACAAACCTAATCTAACTTTTTTTTTTTTTTTTTATGGAGTTCAAGAAAATCAAATGAATAAAAATTATATAAACTTAATTAAATAAAATTCATAATTAAATTACCTTGCAGGTTTCCGTCGCTAAACATTTGTGCGGATGCGATAGATAACTGTTTCAGATAAATGAAAACAACGAACCAACACGCCCTACACTACCTGTCAAAAGTTTGGGCACCCCTTCTAATTCAATAATTTTCTTTATTTTTATGACTTTAAAAGAGACTGGATAATGATGGACTGCTTGGCTCTCTCCTCTCCCTCTTCAGGTGGACTTACCGTTCCCCGTTGAGCACATCTCCACCATGAGCAGGCGAGCTTTCCTGCAGGTTCTGAAGGAGCAGCGGCTCACGCCGCAACAGCTGGAATTCGTGCAAGACGTTCGGCGGCGAAGCAAAAACCGCATGGCTGCCCAGCGTAGCCGGAAGAGAAAGCTAGACTGCATCTACAAGCTTGAAGGAGACATCAAGAAACTGGTACGTTCTATGTATTGTTTGATATAACGCTCAAGTGTAGTGCTTTCCATGTAAAGTGCTAATGAGTGTGTTTGAAACAATCTGATTGCAGCAAAGTTTGCCAAAACCAAAACTTTAAACTGTAATGAAAGCTCCAGGTGCATTTCCTAAACAATACTTCATTCACTATGTCGATACTACTCCGGGAGTATTTTTATATATGGTTACCGAAAGTGTATTGTAGGATATCTTTTGAAATCCCACACTGCGATAGATTAGTGTCCATACAAAGAAGCCTGAAGAATGCAGGGCACCCACAATGCACTCTGCAGAAATAGGAAGTAAGCGTGCTTTCACACTTGGTTCTTCCTTTCTCAACCGCCAGCTCATATTTGACATGTAATCCTTAGGGAAGTGACCACACGGTGGGTGGAAGGCGACTGCTTTCGCAGAGCGCTGCCGCTACGGTATTTTTGGTCACAGTGGAGCGCTTCCAAAGTTTAAAAAAAAGTTTTCAGAAAAGCGTGAAATGACGTCAAATGCTTCATCACCCAACCAAGCGGGTTGCAAGTTTTGGAGCAGACGTGGAGAAAAACAAACAGGGAGTCTTGTTAGGGAGAGTCATGACATGTAGAATGAAAATATCTCATATTCCTATGTTGCAATATAGCTAAAAATATCAAGCTGACTATTTTTTTTTGGGGACATTCATCATTACGTGATGTGACATCCTGCTTTGACTCCTCTTCTCTCTTCCAAAGCCACAGCCAGAGTTAAATGACGCTTTATTTCATCTTTATTACTGATAATAATGAATATAATCAAGATGGCAAGCTAGGCCAGTTAGACAGTACGAGCTGGGACTGGTAGGAGCGTTGGTATAGTTATAGTGTGTGCGTTGCATAACCCACTTTTTTTCTTTTTTTTTTTTTTTTTTAATCACAATCGCTGCTCCAGCCAGCACTCTTTGTTTAAAACAAATAAATAAATAATAAACCGTCTGTGTGAAAACAGACTAAGGTGCCAGTTTGGACATGGAGCAGGTCTGAATGAGTCATACACATCACACCCAAATTTTGAAGCAACATCCAGAAGCCACGTGGCAGCAAGTAAAATCTAATAGCTTGAATTAAGTAAAACTTTTGGCTGTCAGCATGTTCGTGATAAAGAAAATAAGTAAATGAATCAGATCATGAAATTAATGAATAAGATCATATAACATTTTTTTGTTTACATACGCTACCAGTCAAAAGTTTGGACGCCTTCTAATTCAATGTTTTTTTCTTTATTTTTATCACTTAAAAGACGCTTCATGTCTTAAAGTAATGATGGACTGTT